>JAFBJT010036383.1:12048-35190 GCA_016785325.1 Chascanopsetta lugubris | reverse complement strand
TGGGCACCGTGGATTCTTCTACTTATTTCTATTGGAAAGGTAAGGGGGGGGGGGGGATCATCTGCAGCGTGCAACTTTACCATCTATCAATACATTCTACACACTGTACCTTTTAAGGTGATGATTCTCAACCCTGTAACCTGTTTGTTAAGTTTGCATTTTTGAGTTTTTCTGAATATTTGTCAAAGCCAAAGGCTCGAAAGTGGATCTGCAAAACAAGACACCTCTTCAGTTGTTGAAAGACATGATTTGGTTGAACTGACCCTTAAAGAAAAATGTAAAGTGTGAGAGAGTGAGATGCAGAAGTGCAAAGAAGACCAATGGGCTGACCGTGGTACATTTTGTGTGCACATCAGCCATTGTCCCGGCCCCTTCCCCCCTCTTTTTTTATGAACACTGTCACGGCAGCACTGCCGGCCAGCCGAGGCTTTATTGAGTCAGCTTGTGTGGGAAAAAAAACGAGAAAGGACATGTGCGCTGCGGAGGTCAGGCCTGCGGTCCTGAGTGGGCTCAGTCCTGGAGTCAGCCCAACACATTCACAAGTGCATGACAGCTATTTCCCTAAACAAGGAATGTGTCTTGTGATGTGTGAGTCCTGTTAGACAAGTTAAGCTTTGGAATCCTGTTGGGTTCATTGGCAACTCGCACGAGGGGTTGAACAGGCGGAATTCAGGGTTTCCATGTTCTACTGCCCCACATGCCCTTTATTTACCTCTACGGAGCAAATCAGTCCCTCCACTCTCTGTCATCACTGCGCTGACAGTCATAACTGCATGTAAAATAAAACCTCGTCTATGTTAACCTGCTTCTCTGATTCCCTCGTGCCCGTAGCTACAAGCCGACATGCTGAACAAGGTGTAACATCCGCTATCCTTTTTATAAACAGGTTATCTAAATGCGGGCAGATAAATATCTGCACTCACTGACTGGTTTGCTAACTCCTGATTCAGTAAGCTTCTTTTGATGTCATTAGCCTCATGGGTTCACATTCTTTTCCCAGGCTCCACTGAGAATGTATCTGCTTGAATGATGTAATCAATGTGGTCATGAAAAATACAAAATACAAAGCTTTCCACTTTAAAAAAAAAAATACAAATAGAAGATGTTTGGTCATTAGTGTCACTTTTATGAAAATTGCATAAGCAGAAACATAGACATACTCGCCTAAAGAACCCTTCTCATGAAACTAACTCAAGTTTGACGTCATGTAAATGACAGCTCGGAAAACAACAATATCACAATGTTGGCTCGGTAACACTGTTACCATGGCAACCTGCCTGACGATAGTCTCCTCTACACCTTGAATCAGGAGAAGCTCCCTTGATCTTGATATGAATTATGAAATCAAAAAGGTTGAATGCTGCGCAGATAAACCACGTTTACATGCTGTCGCAGCACCAAGCCGCGACGCGTGCACAGGAAGCGAATAAGAACCTGTGTCGGTTGTGGGCTCATTCGACCCATGCAGGACTGAATGCTGATTAATCACAATCCCGCTGCGGAGAGAAAGCAGTGTGAGAAAGAGGTTTCAGGTTTTGCTTAGCTGATCACAGCACAGTCTCCTCCCTCCTCCACTCCACAGGCTCCCCTGCAGATTTTACCGCTCCGCCCTGGTCGTGGTGACCCTCAGTCATGGCCGCCACTTTCTGCTCGAGCCTCCAAACCTGCTCCCGGTACTTCCTGCGAATCTGCCGGTACGAGCTCAAAGCTTTGCTGCAACACAACACGTGCAGGATAGTATTAAGTGCATTGGCACGGGCTTGCCCGGTGCAGAAGGATGGATGTATTTCAATATTGTGCTCATCTTGTTTACCTGTGAGCCTGCGTGAGCCGAGCGATCTCTCCACTGTCTCTCCTGTGTGGCGCGTGGTCTGAGACGGCGACGTTTGATGAGTCATGAACTAAGGCCAACCTCTTCTTTAGGTTTTGTTCCCTGAAAACAAATATTAGAACACATGTACCGGAGGTAAGAACACACTGTTGCTCAAGACCTTGAAGAAATTTCTCTCGCGTAGAATGGCGGTTTGAGAGATGTGCCATTGTTATGATAAAGATATTGAGGGATGGGCATCTACGTAACCGGATGAGGGGGAAAGGATGTTCACTGAATGGCCTCATGGAAAGAGTGAAGTAGCGGTTCTTTATGTCCAAGGTCTGTGTTTCTGATGATGTCGTTCCTAAGCAACAGATCATAAGCAGCAGTGTCTACTGAATGCAGCCTGTAGATTTCACAGTGACTACAAACATTAGGTGCCTGATTTGAAATTCACTCAGGTCACCACATATCAGAGATCATATGGACTTTGATTTGACAGTAGTTACACAATTTCTGACCTAGTTTTGACTTTTATTACTGCTAAGCACCAAATCCGGCTTAATTAAACTTTCCCAAAATCAATTGCACTTCACTGTATTTAATATTTACACTCCCTGATTTGTGTACACACACTTTTGTTGTTTTCAGATTTGAACACCATATTGAAAATGTGGCTCAAAAGTATGATGCAGTGTTGTGGACAGAACTTCTCACCTTTGCAGAACGGCCTGCAGCTCTTTCAGAATGGGTCTGGCTCGAGCATCGGCGGCGTCTCCATCACCGCCCATTTTAGCTGCAGGCTCACACAACCTCTGGAACATGAGATTATAGATAAACAAATTAAATTTGAATGTACTGTTCAATGTATCTCAAGTGGCATCTTAAGTCACAGAAAGCTCGTTGGAAAGTTTTGTTCACATCAAGTTCCTTTCTGATGTCCGTTCCTCGACAATGACAGAGGTGTGGTGCAGGGATCTGTGCTGCAGCGACAGGACAACCTAGCTGAAGACCTTGTGGAACCAAAATATCCTTCATGGCCTGAAGGGATTCTGCTTTGGTAGACGTGTGATTTCCCACATGGATTACCCAGATTTGAATCAGGTCGGTCACAGCGGACCAAAAGTCCTGCTCCCTCTCGCTCGTTTCACCTTGACTTTGTTTTATTTGAAATTTTATTTGAAGTTTCTGTTGCTTCTGTGCAAGAGTGTCCTACCTGTTGTTCCGTCGTGCGATCCTCCTGCTCCTCCCGGAGACTCTCTGGCACGAAAACTCCAGCCGCTTCCTGAGCTTTCTGGGCCATTAAACTCCACTCCAGACACCGCAGCTCCTTCTCTTTGAGGCGGATGAGAGCTCGCAGATCTGACATCTCCTCCTGAACCAAAACAGAGAAACCAGTAACTACACTGTCTGAATAGTTCCAAAGCTGCCGAGCAAGAAGGGTCCAAAAAACAGACATATTGTACAAGATGTAGAAATGTTATGACAGCTGTTCTACCTCCATTTGTGACTCTCCTACGAAAAACAGAAAGTCCCAACTATTTGTGTTTACTTTTGATTTTGTACAGTTTGATCCCTATCTTGAAAAAAAATGCCATCGGTGTTAATGGTTCAAAATATCATTATTTCACTTGTTTTATTTATAACTGTTGAAACCCACCCTCTATCTTCACAGAAAACCCAAACAACCCATTAAAGGACGGCAAAAAATGAAAACAAGCATAGTATTTATAGTTGTTTCTGCATTATCCCGTTAAACCAACTAAGAAATGACCAGGAGTGAAAACATGACCTCTTTAGTGGAGATAAGGATCAGTTAGTTCATGCCCATCTGCACTCTCTGACCTCAACTCCCTGCCAACACTGTCTAACACTCCCTGTAAACAAATTGGTGGAGTGTGAGCTAGTTCGTCATTTCTTTGTGGACAAGGTGGGATCATGACTTTTCACAAGACTGATGATGATCACACTTCCTACCCTGACAGAAACAAGTTCATAGAAGATCGACGTCTTCTCTCTCTTGGCCTCGTGAGGTCTTAGGTTCTCTCTTGTCAGGTGTGCCCCTCTTGACCCAGCTGGGTGACTGCTTTCAGGGCTCGCTTTGCTCTCCGCTCCCGGGTTCGGCTTAGGGAGGCAAATGGCCGCCCGCTCCCTCTTCAGACGCTCAATGTGGAGGCGCAGAGCAGCCTCTCTATTGGTCCCTTCAGGCGTCCTGTGAGGACATACATACGGTACATGTGGTGAATGATTAGATAAATACAACCAGGAAATCCTGAGGTCAGGTCCTGACCAACAGCATAACACTCTCATTGAGCTTAGAATCGACTCTATATCCCTCTTTGAATTCTGTAGTTACTACAGAAAACACTGTGTTAAACATACGCGTGTATATATGAGGAAATGTCAATAAGGTTGTAGTCAAATTAGTGGTGTATTTCTGGCTGGTTTTACAGAATCTAAAAACCAATGAACCTTGTGAGAAGTAGCACTTTTTGAGGCATTTTTTCATCATCATATATTTTAGCGTCACATGTTTTTTTTCTGTCTTTCTCCCCTTACGTCGCCCAGTTGCGTAACAGCATTTTTCGACCTCACCTCTGCCCCGTGTCACTCTGTGTCTCTGTCTCCTCCGTGACCCCTGCTGTCGAGAAGGAGGTGGAGAGCTCGTCGCTGCCCATGTTTTTCAGCTCAGACGAAGGGCTGCCGCTCTGCTGCCGCTCTCCCTCCTCCTCTGATGAGAGGAGAGGGGGGGAAAAAACGTTTGAGTCCAGCTGTTGGTGTGTACGCACGACATACATGCCATTTGTGTACGCAAGTGTCCAAGTGCAAGCAGTATTAAAACGTGGTGTTCCAGCACCTGCTGAGTCTGTCTGCAGAGGAATGCTCCGCTTCATCCTGGCCTCGTAAAGAGACAGTAGCTCGCTGTAGGCCTCCTCGCACTCCTCGCTGTCAATCACATCCACAACAACAGTCAAGCGCGTCCTCGCAAGATGAGGGAAACACAACTCAATATTTTTAGACTGATTTATGGCTTTGTTTTTGTTACGCCTGTCACACAACATTCTAACAGTGACGGAGAAGAGATCTTTTGAACTGGGGTGACAGGTATGTTTTATGCGAGTACCAGTATCTGAGAGCCGTCTGCAGGGCAGAGCAGTCGCACTGCAGTCGGCTGAGGGTGACGTTGATCTGCTCAGACTCTGCTTTCCTCCGCTCCAGAGCTGCCGTCAGACGCTCGTTTCTGGCCTTCAGCCTCTCGATGTATCTGCACAGGAAGAGGGAATAACTTATTATGATTTGAAATGATTTTGATATTGTAAATACAGATACAGTTCACCACACCTCATATAGTGGTTGACTTAAACCACAATTACCCCTTAGATTTTTAGGGTAATAATTGCGGTAGCAATTATATTAAGTTTCAAACTAGTCAAAATTTTAAATCCACAACTTATTCTTTAAAGGTGCGTGTTGCAGCTAAATACCTCACATCACCCTTTCCTTTGGAGTATACAGTATATTAGAGCCTATAGTAGCCTTCAGTTATCTTTAACGTTTCTCCATGCACTCTGTTTTCATTGGAGGCCACTGGACAAATCAGCCACCCTATGCTTGTCTCCATTCCCACCTGTTCAGTCGCTCTATCTCAGACTCCAGGCTGATGGGGCTGGGACAGGGGCTGCCTGAGTTGACCGAGCCCAGCGGAGAGCCATCTCCTGCTGCTGGCAGAGGTGGTAAACCCCTGGATGTTCTTCTGTGGAGTAGAGGGGAGCCAGGAAAGGGGGGAGAGCCCACATCTGGACTGAGAGCTCCAGCTGTGGGCCAGTAGGAGGGGGAGCGACTTCCTGACCTCCAGGCCTTATGGAGACCCACCAACTGAAATTTGAGACAAAGAGAATGGCAGTAAAAGACCTCAACTTGCATCGTGTCCCATCGGGACCAATACCAGAGTAACTCCCACCTTGCTCCTTTCCTCCTCCATTGGGCTGATGGAGCTTTGTGCTCTGCCCACTTCCTCCTGGTGATTGAACAAGGTGACTCTTAGTGGAGAGTCATGTTTGTCCAGATCCAGGACGTCCCCGTGATGCTGCTCCTTTGGTGGGACAGATGGGCACGATATCCCAAATTCATTTTCCATCTCCTCCAATATCTGCAAGCAATGACCTTACATTTATGAAATATGATTGGGAAATGTATGGATTTAAAGGATCATGTATCCGGACCTGAGTGGATTTGACCCAGCTCTCCTGAGCCGCTCTCAAATGCTGTTTCTGCCTCTCGTGGTCAGAAGCTGTGATGGGGGCGGCCCAGGTTCTTCTGCAGCTGATGGAGTCCTCCACTGACGATAGAACCTCTTGCAGCTTTGTCCACACAACACCGCTGCCCACTAGTGGAGTAAAAGCAGAGGTGCAGTCAGTCAGTCAAGCGACAGGCAGTAACACAGAAAACTACACAATGCTCACAATGCCAACCTCTGTCACTCAGTGGCAGTCTGGTGGCAGCAGAGACGATGTGTCTCTCTGGGCTTCGTCTGACGAGTCGGTGAGACAGAAGGTCGGGAACCAAAGGCCGCGGTGGTGCTGGTGATCTCAGGTCCCCCGAATCACTGCAGAATACAGCAGGATTAGTTTTTGCTCAGTCATACTAATCCTCTACCAAGTCTCATCATTGATGTTACCTGGGGGCCTTCAATGAGCCCATCTTCTTGTTGAGTTCAGCGATGATACTGAGCAGTGTCCCCACCTCAGCCTCACACTGAGCCAGTTCTGATGGTGAGGGCTCCAGGTTTGCCGTGGGGTCAGAGCCCTCTTCGTCAAAGCTTATGCTTTCAATCACATCCCTGTTAGATCCAGACCCAGTATCCAAACTGTCACATCTGACCAGGCTGGACTCCTGCAAGAACATTGGAATGTGCCAATACTTGAGCAATATATTTTTTAAACAATTTTATTGCAACAATGAATATAATTGGTTTCAGTTATTTACAGTTATGTGAATAATCATCCATGACCACATAAATGGACCCCACTGCACGTATCTCGGTGAAAAGTCTGGAAAGCTCTTGCATCAGATGCTTTGCTGTTTAGCAGCTATTGTTTTGAGCAGCGGAAAAGGGGGAAACTAAAACATCCTGAGATCCAACTTCCTGCTTTGCACATATTTGTGGGCCAAACCCTAATTTGTTTTGCACAAACTTGGGCTTCATTTTTTCATAAAATGAAAACTAAAACCAGAGAAGAAAATCTGTGTTTTACAGCGCTAAACTTTGAATGATACCTATAAATAATCCAAGATTAGGTGATTTGCAACACCGGCATATTTCAAATTTCTAAACCCCTCCTATCATCAGTCACAACATCACAGAAGGTCTATTGTAATCTGCACTGAGCAAAGAAAAGCACCCTGGATACTTTGTGAAACACTTAAATACATATAATCTTCCATTATGAGAATATAAACCATGTGTTGCATCTACTCTGGTAGCCACTCTTGAAAAAAGACTATATAAAAAAGTGTCACAGACAAATGAAACAGTTCATGTAACATGCTTCGTCTAAATTCCTAAATTCCAAGGTGAACACCCGTCATCATGACTTACCTCCATACTTCTGGATCTTCACTCTAGCCGTGGCTTTATTCCTATTGCTCACCTCTAGCAATCACGACACATCAGACAAACCGAAGAGGTCTTCTGTTCTACTGTAGGTGTGTTTTCCACCAGTCAGTCATTCAGTCAGTCATGCGACGCGCTGCTTTCTCTGTGTCTGCCTGTTTTGTGGGATTAATGAAGTAAGTGGAAAACATCTCTACGTTATCCCCACCCATTCCCTGTCACGCCGTGGCCTTTCCTGTTTTGTCCAGGGTTAGATTCCAGGTCTTTTCAGCCAGAGAGTCTGGCCGGTGCTGTGAACACTCTATATCCTGCTTAAAAAGCTACATTTAAGATATAATGTAGTATTATTAGAAACAGGTTTGCAGGTGGTATTTTTCATATGTATTTGTTCCTCTAGGCTCAAGATCAAAACAACTCTTTATTTCACCAGTTTACAAAGCAGTGAGTAGAATTAAGGTGAAATTGACATATTAGAAAAATCTAAATGTAATGTAATGTTATTGAAATTAAATAGATGTTTTATGATGGTATAGTATCCAGACTTTTTGAAACGTTTAATTTAGCTAGATACAGCCCCTCATAATTACATCAATACCAAATGGATAGATTGAACTGTAGATTCATATGCGCTGATAATAATAGTAATAAATTACAATTAAGTTGCTGTAGAGAAGGAAAATTAAAAGAAATGCGCTCTATTACGGTATAGAACTCCATTACCCATAAGCCCATGGGGCGAGCGCTCTTCCGTATTTGGTCATTTCCGTTCAGGAAGTGGTCTCTTCAAAACAGTAGGAGCTCGTCTTGGAAATATTTGGCAACTTTCAATGAATTTCTGGCTTACTCGTTCTTAGAGTTGGAGCATTTATTTTTCACGTAAGTCTTCGTCTTCATTTACACCTAACGTGTTTAATGCGTCCCAATTTGTCAACTTTTACGCCATTTATAAATTAATGCTAACGAATGCTAACAGCTAAGACGCTACTGCGCTGTCACTGAACACCTCCCTGCACCATCTGCGTGTACAGCACTGTGAATAAACTAATAACAATTGTTTTATCTCGTTGTTTTAATGGAGAGTATTTTCGAGCTATTATCAGTGACTACGAGCAGGTTGTTTACTGCAGATACTGAATGTCAATGAGTTAATGGTGGTGGATAATTAGTCATTAATGAAATAAAATGCTACTATTTTAACGGCAGCATGACAAATATGAGCCCATATTATCTGTTGAACCCGTAGTGATAGCCAAGTTTGCAAAAGTCAGGGTTTTAGATATGTTCACATGTTCCTCTATCTGCCTGAAAAATATATAATACATCTTGAATTGAAATACATGGTCCAAATAACTCCTGAACTGACAACCTCCCATCCCTCAGTAACCTCTGTATCCATGGAGACACCAGAGCCCGGTCCAGCGGACGGAGAGGAGCGTCCCGTGGAGCTGCGACCTCGGACACGCTCCAACCCCGAGGGCGCCGAGGACCGCCGCAGCAGCACGGGCAGCCTGGGCGGCAACAGTAACCCCAACATCCCTCAGCCTGCGGTGGGCAGCCGTGTGGAGGGGGAGGGCGAGGCTTCGACCAGCGACAGTCCTCCAAGCTCCACCACCACCACTGTCTCGACGGCTCAGACTGTCGTTCCACCCGCGGTTGCAGTCGCAGTTGCGGTGGCAGCTGCAGCCAATGCCACCGTGCCTTTGTCCACTGCCGCTGTTGCAGCCAAAGAGAGGCCGAAGCCCGCTCCACAGCAGCCCACACTGACCGCCTCCGTCCCTCCACCGGCAGAGTACCAGCTCCGAGTACCCCGTGTTAACTGTCCAGAGAAAGTGGTAGGGTCTCTATGCAGATTATGAGCTTCAACATCAAATCGGAACATGTTTTGAACCTAAGGATTATTAAATCCTTTGCTGTTCTCCTCTTCACAGATTATCTGCCTAGATCTTTCTGAAGAGATGTCTTTGCCAAAGCTAGAATCATTTAATGGGTAAGGAAGGTACAGTGCTCTGGATTCACACTCTTGGGGTCTCATTCTGGTCACCTCTTCTTAACTCGATTTACTTTCCTTTTAGGTCTAAAACAAATGCCCTGAACATATCTCAGAAGATGATCGAGATGTTTGTCAGAACTAAACACAAGATCGACAAACGGCACGAGTTTGCTCTGGTTGTAGTCAACGATGATGCCCTGTGGGTGAGTAGAAGAGCTTCTTAATCCTCTCCAGGTGTAGCATTACATTTCTTCAAGTTCTTTTACAATACAAATATGTGCGTTTCTTCTCATGTAGTTGTCAGGATTCACCTCTGACCCCAGGGAACTGTGCAGCTGCCTCTATGATCTGGAGACCAACGTGTGCGAGACATTCAGTATCCTTTTATCCTCAAACAATGAAGATATATTTGCTCAGCTGTTTTCTTTTCATCAATTTGATTTTGATCTTACTCTAGCTGTCATTTTATTCTTAACCACCCCCTCCAGACCTTGAAGATCTTCTTAATGTAATGTAAGTGCCATCAAAGTAAAAAATCTATTTGGATCAAAACGTATAAAGAATACTTTACACTCAGGGTCACGTCGTCTTTTCATCCCATCTCCAGTCGTCAGAAGATTGAGTTGCCATTGATGGAGAATGTTCAGACCATCCCGCCTCCTTATGTGGTGAGAACTGTGCTCATCTACAGCCGACATACGGGACAGCTTCAGTTCAACCCTTCAGAGGCCGTTAATGTGAGTTCAGCACTGCTGTTTGTTCCTCATACTTGGCATCAGTAGAATAATTGTCGTCATGTTGAATTCACATTAAAGCTCTTGCGTTCCTCCACAGAAAATGCTACAGTCGCCATATTTTTTCTTCGATGTGGTTTATTTACACAACGGTGTGGAGGAGCAGGGCGATGAGACGAGCTGGAGGGTGAGAGGCGCAGCCACTGGAGCTGGTTTTAATTTTGTACATTAACATTACGTTAACATTTACCCAAAACTTGGACCAGGTCTAATTAAACAGTGGTCTCAAACCTTGGCAAATATCTTATAAAGTGGGGTTGAGTATTTTTTATCTGATGATAGGTGTATTTGTCAATGTTCTCTAAGTCTGGTTTGATTTTTGCATCGTCTTGTCTCCAGGACAACTACACCTCCTTCTGCAACCTGGACTCCAAGGGCATGTGCTATCGTTTCGAGGTTTCCCTGAGCGGACCGGCCATCGAGCTGCACAACTGCATGGCCAAACTTCTGGCTCACCCTTTACAGAGACCCTTCCAGAGCCATGCGTCATACAGTCTGCTGGAGGGGGATGACCCCCAGGACGCTGAGGCAACGGTGTAAAAACTGGACACGCTGACTAAGCACTGCTTTTTCTGTCAAATGTTCACACTGTAGTTGATCAGAAAAAGACCCGAGGTAGGGAGTGGATTGGTAAGGTAAAAGATCAGAAATCCAGATTGTTTTCTTTTTCCTGCTTGAGGGCAATAATTTGAAAGAAATCTCTATGTGCTTCAGTGAGGATTTGGATTTATTGTTCTAAGCTGCAGAGACTACAGTGATGTGATGGTTGGCTGTACAAGTCAGAGGTTGATGGCGAATGTTGTGGGGTTGGCGTTTGTCAGAGAGTTCATGAGTAGGTCACAGATAGAAATAGAAGAATAGTGGTTAAAGCAACAAAAATACTCCCTTACTATTAGTTGTTATGTCAAATCTTAAAGGTATAGTATGCAGGATTTTATACTTGGTATTCGCACACACACCAGTAAGTCGATGACTAACAGAAATGCATGTTTTACCTTTAAGTTACACCCACCTTTTTTCTATTGGCCTTTAAAGGGGAAGATCAAGCAAACCACTATGAGAACTTCAGTTATATTTCCTCCACCTGTTAGTTAGTCATTTCCACCTTTGTTGCCTCTTTTTATTCTGTTTTTTGTTTTTATTTCATCATGGTTTTGTTTGTTAGTTTGTCACTTGTAACGCAGACAATGAGAGAATGTAGAGGCACATGAACATGGTCTTGTGTTATTTGAATATTTTTCCTTCACAGCTTTATTTTAAATATCTAAATTGTGAATCAGCCCCTTATAGCTGCACTTGAAGCTGTTTGGGGTATTAAAATATTAGTTTGATCATTTATCCTTATAATGTGTGTGTTGATGACTGTTTTTGTGCTTCCTCTGTTTTGTCAGGAGGTGGCAGCAGAGTCCCTCATGAGATAGAAAGGTTCTGATTCAACCCTCAGTCACAACACAGGTGACTGCAGGATGAGTAGGGAGGGGACTCTTATGTAGAGGTATATATTTATTCTTCATTCTTAATTCTAATATATGGTTGAATTCTCAATTGGTTTACCTATCTTTTTCACCTTAAAGGTGCAGTGTGTGGGGTATAATGACATCTAGTTGCAATGTTGTAGCTACATCTAACCCTTCAGTTATCATTAAAAGACCCATTCTGGTTTTCGTGGCATTCCCCGTAGAGATGACCCACTTCTTCTGTAAATTATATTTTCATAAAGGCTTATTCCAGGGTAATTACGGTAAACAAAAAATGTCTGTTTGTAGTAAACATGTATCATTTTACTTGGATCCCACACATTGGTCCATTAAATTGCATAGTCTTGAGTCTGCAGGCCCATATGACAGAATGATGAATCACATATTCCCTCTATTGTTCACAATCTTATCTCTTATCCAGCTATAGCATGAATATTGCCACAATGTTAACTCTTTATTTTCCTGTCACCTCAGACTTTTGTTTCTATCTCGAGCCACTTTTAATTAGGTTTCCTGTTATTGTGCACAAGTTTATCCAACATCTGTCCCAACGTCTTATAGTCGGCCATCTTCTGTCACTCCACCATAAATTAGTTATTTTCCGGTGAGCACAGGTTGTCACAGGGACAATGGGGAGCAGGAAAACCCTGGGCTCCGAGGACCTTTCCCCTTTCACACCCTTCACACAGTCGACGGTTCCTCACGTCATCGCCGCGGACAACAGTGCGAGGGGGGGATCCATTACATCTGTACGGCAGGGAGAATTTGTTATTCCCTCATCCCCGAAGAATGACAGGTCCCTATTGTTTTCATTCTTTCACTCCTTCACTGCGATGACTCCTTTCCGTGCCAGCTTGGAACAGGATATGGTGGAATTTTGTGGGGGTTGGTTTGAGTTTTTTTTTTCCTTTCCCTTCTCCTACTTCTTGCAGACTTTACATTGTTCATGTGGAATTCTACAACAATCTGCAGCAGCTATATTTAAATGTGAAGTCAGGGTTGATCTTTCCTGCTTTCTTTTTAGATCACATGCAAACTGTAGTGGAAAATAACCAGGCACATCTACTTTAGGGTTAGGGATTTACTTTTAATGCTATTTTATATTCAGTAAAGTTTTATATTTAGTATTTCAGGATCAATACTACTTTCTATTTTTTATTCCACTCCGATTATAGGATTACTGTAAAAATACATATCTACTACTCCTCTCATACTTATACTCATCTGGATTCATGTCGGTGAGGCCCCATGTGGACAATTAGTTTTTGTCTCTTACTTGTTTCCCTTTCTATTCCCAGATTAGATACTGTCAATATTTATAGTTAACTTATCATTAATCTACATGTACTATATGGATTAATGATTTGTACATAAAACCCTTTAAACCAGGCGTTTAGGATTTTAAATTGATATAAAGAATAACTAAAAGGGATATTTTAATGTCTTGGTGGCATCAGTCTTTTCCTGTCATCGGTCTCTTTCTGTTCCACAAAAACAAAGTCCATGGTGATTTGTGCTGTGGTGCAGTTGGAGGCTTCTACTGTGACAGGGGTCGATGAGGTAGGAGAGGGCAGGCAGGCAGGGAGGGAGGAGGGGGAGGTGAGGGCTGGACCAGGATGGCCTGGAAGTGTGCCTCCAGCAGCGTTTATAAACATGGACCCCTGACAGACCCGAGGGTCATTGTTTACGTCCATCTTTACGTGCCATTTCTGTCTGTACGTTCCTCTCTTGCTGACAGTGAAGCAGAGCTGCAGGAGACCATCCAGCTTCTTCCTCCTCTTGCCTGACGTTGCTGATCTTGAAGACTCGGAGGCTGCACTGCAGGGACAGCAGACACAGCACACCAGAGTGGGGGGAGACCTTGTCATTCCTTCCTTAGATCTTCCAAACACCAGCTGCCACCATTTCACCCCCAACTGCCATGTACAGCTCCAGCTACTCTCAGGCCAAGTTTGGCCTGGAGGCTAGGGAGCCCCTGCACACGCACAGAGGGAAGAGCTGTGGCTACTACATGAGGATTATCTTCTTCTTCTCCTCTCTCATCCAGTCCCTCATCATCGTCAGTCTGGTGCTCTTCCTCATCTATGGACAACCAGAGAAGACTGCAGTGGAACGGCGGGTGGAGGTCAGTGGATCGTTATTCTCGAGTTTGAAAAGCATCAAGAGTAAGCATTGAAATGATATCTGTTCCTTTGGGAGCAGCTTTGGACTGTGAAAGACTGAAATTCCGCAGCAGCAGCTGTGGATGAACCTGCATCTCTCACTGCCGTGACCTCATGTGTGATAGTGATGCTAAGTGGTGTGATTGTTGCTCTGCAGGAGCTGGAGGTGAATTTCAACAAGCTGAGCGAGAACAATGTCCAGCTGAGGAAGGAGAAAGACGAGCTGGGAGCTCAGCTGGCGGCTCGCACAGCTGAGAAGGCTGCTCTGGAGAAGGAGATGGAGAAAGCGAAGATCAGTGCCAACACCACAGAACATCAGCTGAAAAATAAACTGGTAAGTTGACTGGAGTGGAAAATATAGAAAAACTCAACTATGTAAAACTTGTTTTAGATTTGAACAAGTATTTTTACTTACAGATCTTGTTTTCATCCTTTCTCTTGCACAGTCTTCCTGCGAGAAACTGAATGCAGCAACAATGAGCATGATGCGACGTCCCACCACTCCCATCCAGGTTCCAGTATCAGTCACCTCCAGCAGTATGTGCTCTCATATCTCTATTTTAACACTGAAATATTAATGTGACAGCCCTAAGTAAAACATTATGTTAAGAGGGTGAAGCCTAATATTGCTTAATTATAGCAAATCAGTTCATCCAGACATGATTAACGACATATATATCCTTTTTTTATATATATTATTAAATGCGTATTGTTTCATTTTATTAATTCCTTTGTACATGTTTGGATCATAGAACAATCCAGAAAGAAAATCTGGCTTTAATATAACCGATGGCTCGAGCTGTCTCTCACCATTTATCGATGATGGTTCCCTGTGCTGTGACTGATCCTCTCCACAGGTGAATTAAAGACCATGCAGAGCCTGAACGCTCAGCAGAAAGCCATGATCAACCTCATTCAGGCCAACTTCACCCAGACCGTTCAGTACCTGAGTCAGGAGAGAGACGCCGCCCAGAGGGACAGAGACACACATCACCACGATGCCATCACCCTGCGCAGGGACAACACCATGCTGAGAGAGCAGCTCACCACCTATACCAGGTACTACATTGTGTGTGTGTGTGTGTGTGTGTGTGTGTGTGTGTGTGTGTCTATTTCATAGGCTACATTGTTGTTGTTTCCTTTGACCAGGAAGTGCAAAGAGGACTTTGCTAAGTCTCTGGATGGGATCAACACGGTGACCAGGAATTTCCTGAACCGCATCAACAACCTGTTCCCGCACCAGCTGACCTTCCACCTCACCTGTGACAGTCAGAGGGAGCAAATGGAGAAGATAAGAAACAGCTGCACCAACCTGTCC
This sequence comes from Chascanopsetta lugubris, assembly GCA_016785325.1. Lineage (NCBI taxonomy): Eukaryota > Metazoa > Chordata > Actinopteri > Pleuronectiformes > Bothidae > Chascanopsetta > Chascanopsetta lugubris. Next base: position 20,021 of record JAFBJT010036383.1, on the reverse strand, counting down.
AGGGACGTGGAGAATAAGTTTCAGATGTACCTCGACAATGTGGGCAACAAGGTGTGTGTATGTTCTATCACTTAGGTGTGTGTGTGTGTGTGTGTGTGTGTGTGTGTTTCTATAAACCAACAGGGCTTTTTCCTTATGACAAACATAGCTGTCCTCTCCGAAGAGAAGACCTGCCATTGATGTATAAATATCAGGGGCTCACTCTACAGGGATATTGTGCCTACAGAATCTAAACCATGACTCATAGTTTTCTTCCACCGGCTGTGACTCACGGAACCATGAACTATGAGTTATTCCCACCCTTTGTTTCAGTTGATTTAACCACTCAGAGTTAACATTTCTGTGCAAACCAGACATCAATTGAATATTCCAGATGACAAACTGGATGGGAAGCGTTCGTCTCCAGGGAGGAAGTCTACGTGCTCACATCATTTGTGATAAATCTGGTTAAAGAGTGAGACATCCTCCGAGGTGAAGTCAGGGTCAAAGCAGGGGTGACGTGTGTGTGTGTGTGTGTGTGTGTGTGTGTGTGTGTGTGTGTGTGTGAGTGCTGCAGCAGAGGCAACAAAAACAAAACAACTCAGCAAGTATGTTCAAGCAATTTTTCATTGCGTGTAAAACTCATGGGGGGTCAGATACACTTTTATATTCTTTTATCCTGAAAGTCAAACAGAAGTTTTACCAACATCTATTTTCTTTGTCAGAAGGTCTCTTTTGTCCCAGCTTTAGTCACTATTCTAATTTCATTTTTTTATCCTTCAAAATGATTGACTAATTTTCCAGTTATGAAAACTTTGCAGTAATTGCTTTAACTTAATTTACAAAACTCAAGGTTTCTTGAGTTTTAGAACAAATTTCTCAAATTTTTGCTTGAAATCTCGATTTGCACGATATGAAGGCGGTGCCTTATTGTGACGTCGAGGAAAATGATTTACAGTGTCATCATTCAGACGGTAAACAAAACGTTTCTGATTCTATAAGGGCGCCGTCTGGAAACACACAAGGAAATACAGTGTCTGAGACATTGTTCGCCTGACACTCATCACCTCTCTGTCCATCTGCCATCCTCTCATTGCAAGGGTCTAAGAAAACAAGTAGAATGACTCTCAGCAGAGCACGTAGCTCCACCATGGCCCGGAGTGAACCATACCAGAACTTTAATGACTTGGCCCGAGTCCCGTCCCTCTGCCAGGTTTTATAGATGACAGTTTCACTTATAGGTCCCATGTGTAAGACAAAATTAGTTCCATTCTATGGAAACAATTGAAACTAAGACACGCAGACTGACGTTTTATGAGCATGAAATGACCTAAATCTGTGAGAGGTTCTTTCCGTTTTATTGTTTACATCTTTCCACTTCAGGGGTATGCAACATGCAGCTTCACCACAAATGTGAACCGTGGAGGATAGGACAGGGGTTTCACGTCAGTTTGAATGTCCTTGTGTTTCAGGTGGCAGAGATCCAGTTCCAGTCCAGTGGTCTGGAGGTGCAGATGAGCCACGCGTCCACCGAGCTGCAGCAGTGTAAACAGAACCTCTCCAAGACCATCGCTGACAACGAGAGGCAACTCCATCTTAGGCAAAGAACTCATGATGACCAGGTAGATTACATCAGAGCCGGGATTATCATCCCATCTCGTTTTATTTCATAAAGGTGACAATATCATAATATATTTTGTGCAGATGGAGAAATTACTGTTGGAGCAGAACCGGTTGAGAGATGAGAAGAAGCTGCAGGAGGAACGATTGGCTCTGAAAGACCGAGAACTGAAAACCCTCCAGCAAATGGCTCCTGTTAAGGTGAAATAAACTCAGGGGAGATTAAACCCCTTTGTTGTTTAATCTGTGAAAATGGGACATAAACGAGGGAGAGGAGGGATCCTTAATTGTTCTCAGAGCTTTATGGGAAGTGTTTTTCTGTAGATTCACTTTTTAATGCCAATGTCAATGTGTGCGGCCATGGTCTCCAATCACAGCTAATTCTTTTCTTAGCTTTCTATAACAACAACAACAACAACACAGTTATAGGGAAATAAGTCTGGAAACAAACAAGTAGACACCAAGTGATTGGCCTATTTACCCACGGCTTCTCTGACTGGGATTTAAAACAATCCACCAATCAGGTGGATGCTCTTAAAACTCAAATTTGCTGTCCTTATTTGACTTTTTGCACTTGTGTCCATCAATAAAATCCATCCAGCGATTAAACTGACATCAGTGCAGAGGTAAAGTTTGCTCATGTGAACTTTGGCAGAACCGAGTCTGACGGCTGCTGCAGCAGGAAGGATGGACAGGCAGAGATAACAGAGGGAAACAATTATGAAGTCACGTGTTCAAAACCCTGTCCAGGTTCACCGTGAATGGGGTTGATATTTCGTACAGTCAGGAGAAGCTGTGTAAATGTGTTATGATGTTATGAAATACTGAAATCATGGTGTTTTGCAGCCCGGTCTTCCTAAAATGGCAGCTCTGCAGGCTCCGCTACAGCCGGACAGACAGACTGTGGCCAACTGGCCTTCGGTTGGCGCTAATGGCATCAACAAACCTCCGAAGGTAAAACCGAACACAATCAAAAGAAAGTGATTGACTGATTTACAATCCTCCTATTCTCAACATTTTGAAACTCAACTATTTGAGCTGTGTGGCATTGCGACATGACTGTTGATGTTTTGTTTTGCAGGTGAGATGAGATGAAGCAGCGGATTGTACATAAACATTTGCTCCATACACGCCTCACCCTCCTGTAAATAACCTTCTCGTTGATGACCTAGACGTTGTTGTGCATGCTCCATTTAGCGCCACTTTGAACTGATGATTTATTTGTGTCAAATTGAGTTCAAATATTTACTGTGAAAAGCCTTGTATCTTTATTCTCAGGTGAAAAAAAATGTCACTGACACTGGTGTAAATATTGTCTCTTGTGTGCCACTCACTGTGATTGAAAAAAAACAACACTGGACATTAAATGTACAAAAAAAGCAAAACTCACAACAATGGTCTTATCCTCTTGTGTCCTTGCGATATTAAAAACACTACAAAGACTTAAGGACTGCAGCTGGTCAAGCGTCTATAAACAGAATCCCCTCAAAATAGCTGCATCTCTGTTTCCTACTGGTTCACACCTTTGATTTTGTGCCACGGTGCAGACAACAATACAAACACGGCTCTGCTCATAAACACATCATCACACAGTCGCTCTACACAATGCACAGACGGAGGAGATGAGGTGTGAATCACATTTTTTTTTTTTGTGCTCACTGACCAAAGCATAGTTCAAAGTATGAGTTTATTTAATTGTCACTTTTATGGAGCATTTCACAGGTACGGTAACCGTTATATGAACTGACCTCAGGCTTTACTACTTCCCCTTCCTTTCATAAGCACAAAGCAATGAGCACATATACAGTCCTATGGCTGCGCACAGACGTGCTCTATTGTGTCTGTGTTTTCAGTCACGTGAGCACAATCATCCCGGGTTTAAAGCTCCATTGTGGCAGAAATGCAACATCAAATAATCATGCTGGTGCTCAGATGAGCGTATCATCACCCACAGTATATGTGCAAGTCTGCATCTTCTTTAGTCTACAATGAGTCTTCACCTTTATGTTGAATCAAGTGTTAGTCCTCTCTCAGGAGGCCACCATGTTGTACCACCATGTTTCTACTGAGGCCCAGAATGAACTAGCTACACACCTTTTGTGTTTTAAAGGTACAGTGTATAGGCTAAAGTCATATTTAGAGACGAGGCTGTACGTTAAAGATGAATGCTGCTTCCTTTACCCTTAGTATCCAAACATGTATGAGGAGCTATGACAGTCCTCGGTTCTTAATGGCACTATAAAGGTGTTTGACCTTTCTGAGCTACTGTAAAAACATGGTGGTGCAATATGGCTGCCTCCGCGGAGAGGACACAGTCACAAACAAATACAGAAATTGTGCATAATTAAGGGCGTGGCCTCTTCAGTGGCACCTGGGCCGACCTGGCACTTTCTAATGATTGGCCCACTGCAGCTCCACCTGTGCTCCTCCCCTTTATTTTTTATATATACCCGGAAGTAGGAGGAGTTAGGCATGAGCAAAATGGCGACGAGTGAACCGCCCACTACGAGCCTCATGAGCACTCTGCAGAAAGCGATGGGTGACGTCACAGACAGTCTATATAGTGTATTGTAACCTCACCTTTCATACATTCAAGCGCCCATAAAAACATCAGTATGGTTATCTAATATTCCATTTCTGCCCAATAGAACTGAGAATAGTTTCACTTTAATCTTACAGGCTGTGCATGTTGTGTAGTTATGCAACATGTATGCATATTTTGATGATTGTGAAAAGGTTGATATGATCGGTGAATACACCTTATGTCGAAAAGGGAATCTGTCGATTTCACATATTTCATGAATTTTTTTTTTTTGGACCGATGATCTCATGTTGCTTTCCAGATGGTGACATTTTCCCATGAGGTCAGACGGACATGGAAAACTCATCATCTCACTGCAGCCGAACAAATATTTGAGAAACTCTGTGTGTTGCATAAGACGACTGAGGACTGAACCCACAGCTCTGTTACAGGTGAGTCAGAGTGACTCTGGTCCCGAGGAAATCCTTTGTTTAACGTCAAGTGTTTTCAGCCCTATTTCAACTTACACACACACACACACACACACACACACACACACAGAGTGACTTTAAATGGGTACAGGGTGGAACTGTCTGTGTCAAATCCACGTCTCAGGGGAGTCATTAATCAAACTCACAGGAAACTGACAGGACAGAAAGCAACAGCTTGACTTGTTCCCCAGCACGGAACAAAAGTCTGACATGAGAATTACAGAAACAAAGAATTCTCCCACTGAGAATCGCGTTATTTACTATCACCATATCAGTATAATACTGTATACTATAGATTTATTTTATTGACTAAAATGAGGATTTGTTTGTCGAATTTCTAAATATTCATCCAGTTGATTTCCATTTGCTTTTCACTCCATTTAAACGTATATTAGCTCAGCTTGTCTGTAAGCGTGGGTCAGTATGATCATCACTTCATTCCTGATCCACAGTTATTTTATATAATATATATAACAATAATATAATTGAAACTTAATAAACATTTACAAGATGACCTTAATTGTAGAATTTAAAAGAAATACACCTGAATTATATTATTAATCTGTCCCTCTAATGCTTTTTCTTATTTTTTTACAGGTTATTTCATCCGATCGTTCTACAATCAAAACTTAAAGGTATAGTGCACAGTTTTCCTCATAAACAATATAATAAGTGAAATCAAGTCCTATTGGTGTGAATGGGCAGGGGAGGAGGGGCCAATTTGTACAATGATAATAATAATAATAATAATAGTGTTTTTGGTATCAATATACAAAATGAGCTTGTACAGTTGATATCTGGTTGATTTTTAGAGTTGTGGTGAACTGAGACATTGTCAGGACATTACGCACAAACACTTCAGAGGAACCGGGCCCCAAAATGTACTGCCTCTAATTTGTGCGGCAGACAGAAGCAGCTTGAGCTGGGACTTCCCCCGTGATGTCATTAATCATGAGAAGAACATGAAAGAGGACGAAAAGGCTGACAGAGCAGTGCGGAAAGAGGAAAGGTCACAGGTAACAGAGACGGAGGGAGACGGGCACTCAGGCCGGTGTACAGTACGACCGATGTCGTCAGAGACTGGGAGGCAAGAAAGGGACTGGGGGGAAGAAGGGTGAGGAGGTCGAGAGGGAAACATAAATATTTAATCAAGGCCAGATTGACAGCAGAACAAAGGCCATTGACTCCCGAAACATACATTTCCCACAGAGTGGAGAGGGGACGTGGGTCCGTCCCACTGTCTCTATATGACTCAATTTATGTTGTTTATGAACGTTCACAATGGAATAAATCATAAACCTCCACAGGGGGAAAAAAAATCACCTTTCTGAAAAACATTCCAAAAATACACAGAGCTGCTTCTGCATCCTGTCCGATAGATGTGTGCATAAGTGGAGTGTCCAAAATAAGGCTTGTGGGCCGACTGTGGCCCGTGGTCCATTTTTCATTGCTCTTCAAATACAAAGCACACATAATCCCATTCATTCAACCTCCAGGATAAAGACATTTATTAACCACGTATGAAATATTTCTCCAAATATACACGGTGAAGTACTGCATCACATATAATACAATGTAAACTCCTTTAAAGGTCCCTTGTGTACGATTCCAGTCAAATTATTTCTATTGGCATCAATTAAATAAACAATAACAGTCGGTTCTGTCTATGGAGGCCGCCATCTTGCACCGCCATGTTTTTACAGTAGCTCAGAATGGACAAACTATGAATTCTAATCATACCTGAGGCCTACAGCAGGACCAAACCCCACACGCTGTCTTGTTAAGGATTTTAGCTGCGACAACAAGGTCACAGCTGAACTGATAAATGCTCCCACCAACAAACAGCTCATTGTCCTGCAGTACGAGTCAACATCCAGACGGTGAGCGTGTGGCCTTGCACGGGTCCATCTCTGGACCCAGGCGCCTAATATTCACCTATCAACCCCTCTGCAGGTCTACTTATTTTTAAACCGGGACTCGAGACCTGCCAAACACTTGTCCAGCATATGGGCCTGGGAGGCACCTGTCATCACGCTCAAACTATTTCACTGGGTTTAAAAATGCATGGAGAGAACATGTTTGTGTCTGGGGAGCTGAGGAATCATCTGCAGCCAAGAAGCAGGAATTTCATCCTCTCGGCTGCGGCTGCGTCTTAAAGCCTGGCACGGGGCCGAGGCTGTGCCCTTTTGTCTTTTACTGGCACAGCTGGGACGCCACCAGAACACAGCTTTCCTCTGCAGGCAGAGCGTTGTCACATCTGTTGTTGTTGCCGTCCTTTCTTTTTGCCCCCCTGTGGCTATTTTCCGATGCAGAAGTCTTTGAAGATGATGTCCAAGATCTCCTCCGCTCCGACCCGTCCGGTGATGCGGCCCAGGCTGGTGAGAGCCAAGCGGACGCCCTCGGCCGCCAGCGCCAGGTCGGCATCTCTGTGGCGTTGGTACTGGTGAAGGGCGGCCACACACTGCTGCAGGTGGGCCCGGTGTCGAGCCTGGGTCAGGGTGGGCGCACCAGACAGAGGGTCACCGCACCTAAAGAGGAAGAGAGAGAACAACATGAACCAATTTCAACATAATGAGGGAACATGGCCGCCTCCTGCTCCTGGCATCTGATATTAAGGGTTTAATGTGACTCATCTATGGCCGTTGAAATGAACGATGACTGATTGTTGCTTACAGAGTTGTGATGGTCCCCTGCAGCTGCGTGAGGAAGTCCTGCAGTCCTTCATCAGTGAGACAGGAGATGAGACAGACGGGAGGAAGTCCAACCACCTGTCTCAGCCCCTGGTCCAGTCTCTGTCTGTCCCCCTCGGGCAGCAGGTCAGTCTTATTCAGCACCAGGAGACACCGGCCTGCAGGGGGCGCTGTCAAAAGAGAAGGGTAAATTGGATCAATTTCAATTACTCAAATGACAGAATTATAAGATCTGTTCAATTCTTTAATGTAGTGATGCTTTAAGGTCTAAACTTCTTAACCTGGATGGACCGAGCTTTCAAGGATCAAGCAGTTTTAGTTTTATTTTAGGTCTTGATTTAAGATGATTCTTTTAATTGTATTGTCTTGTGTCGTCTGAAGAAAGGTGCAGCAGCAGCAGCAGTGGATGCTGCCTCAGTGTGACACCTCTACCTGCTTCCTCCTCCTCCTCCTCCTCCTCCTCCTCCTGATGAGGCAGCACACTCCTCACGTGTCCCTGCAGAAAAGCTGCAGCCTGCTGAGCCTCCGTCGGCACCTGAGCACAATCCACCACCACCAGAGTCAGATCTGCCTGCTCCACCCTGGAACACAGGAGATCACACACACACGCACACACACACACACACACACACACACACACACACACACACACACACACACAGATGGTGAGTG
>JAFBJT010036383.1:0-11340 GCA_016785325.1 Chascanopsetta lugubris | reverse complement strand
GACCCACCCAGACCCCACGAAAAGCAGCCGCTGTGGCAGTTTCACCTCCCTCCACCCTCCACGCTAGCCCCGGACAGTCAGTCAGTCAGTCAGGGACCCGCTGCGTGGAACAAAAAATAAAAAAAGGGGGGGAAAGGGTGGCAACCAGCGGCGGACGGAAGAGGAGGCAGCACCGTGTTGTGTTTGTTGGACACTTTTATTTTCACGGAGGAGACACGACCGAGCTCCACGGGACTTTTCTTCTTCTCTGCTCCGGGGGAATGTGAGGGCAGGAAACACAACTCTCTCTCTCTCGCTATCTCTCTCGCTCTCTCTCTCTCTCTCTCTCTCTAGCTCTCTCTCTCTCGCTCTCTCTCTCTCGCTCTCTCTCTCTCCCTCTCTCTCTCGCGCGCGCTCTCTCTCTCTCTCTCTCTCGCAGGAAATACAGCCTGGGAAAAAAAAGGAAAAACTTTTTTTTTTGGAAACGAGAGGGGGGCTACCTTCCTAACCTTCCCTCCTAGCTCTCCACCTAACTCCCTTACCCTCCTGCCCACCGCTGACGTTTCGCGTGTTTTTGTGAGGAGTGGGCTCGAAGAGGACCATTCAAGTGTTCCACGCAGCCCATGTTGTTCCTGCGAGACTTTTTGATGAGGAACTATTTTTAGCCCAGCCTGCTCACTCCGAGCCTTCTGCTAGTTCTCCTCGTAGCTTTTTTACCAACTGCGCGCAACAAGTTGCAGACACTCCCAAAGCTGCGCCGAACCCCGGGGGCCAGCTCGCACTATTTTCTGCGCCCCTCTTCGTGGATTGCGCACAACACGCCTCCCTCCCTCCCGCCTCCTCCTCCTCCTCTTCCTCCTCTTCCTCCTCTTCCTCCCCCACCACCTCCTCCACCACTGGCCCCCTCCTCGGAAGGACTGAGGGGGAATAAACGGCGGAGATCCGGAGAGGGAGTTCAGGAAAGGACGGGGCTGGATCGTTGGGGATAGGCCCGCCTGTCAGGGCCTCCTGTGGTCGGGACTCTCCGGGACTAGCGTGGACGGGGCCCCGAAATAACTCGGAATATTTGTGCAAAAGTGGATTAAAGATGGAAGGAGAGCGGAAATGTGGATCCATAGCGCGGCGGAGGGACGCGTGAGAGGGGATGTGGAGGAAGGTAAAGCCGCCTGGATTATAAATCATCCATTTCAGCCTTTTAAATTGCTTTAAAGTTTAATGTTGGATAAAAAAAACACTCTCACCACAGCTCCTTAAAGGAAGAGGAGAGGCACGTTAACTTTACTGACCACGTATGTGTCATGGTTCGGCTACTTTTTCATGTATATTCGTGTTTGAACAACAGCAGCAACAACAACAACAGTGGGAGCACTATTTGGCAGAGGGACGCTCTGTGACTGCGACTCCTGGAGATAAGAGGGGGGGACAGTAAGTTTTGGAGCTCGCCTGCTGTGCACAACTGTTGACAGTGTGTGTGTGTGTGTGAGAGAGAGAGAGAGTGTGTGTGTGTGAGTGTGTGTGTGTGCGCGCGCGTGCGTGCGTGTGACGGCTCGTACACAATGAAGCCCTGGACCTGAGCTCTGTTTCTCCCTCCCTCTCCGGAATGAAGACGGAGTCTGTCTGATCCCGGCAGCGTCCAGAAACTGCGCAGAGGACCCGGAGGAGGTGGTTTCCAGGCATGTAACGTCAGGAGCGACCCGGGCGAAGGCGTAAGAAGCAAAGTTGCATCACCAGTCCGGTCCTTTTCCGAGAAGGATGTGCAGCTCGGGAGGCGATGACAGCGTTTTTGCCGCACATGGCGAGAGAGAGACACACGGACAGAGAGAGAGAGAGAGGGAGAGAGGGCGAGAGAGACTGGCGCAAACCCAGCGCCCCTTCTTCTTCGGAGAAAGACGCGTGTGATGTGAGTAGTGACGCAAACCCGGATAATGAACTGCTCAAGAAGCCGGAACGGTGCGTGTTGCGCGAGTGAGTGAAAGTGCGCAGAGCCGCCGCGTGCGTAACGGGAGACGTGTGCGCGGCGCTCACCATCCATGCGCTCTGATTTTTCCGATAAACACCCCCGCTCTGCCTCCCCCATCTTCCTCATCCTCCCCGTCCTCACCCTCCCTGTCACCCCTTCGTTCTTCGTGCCACATGTGCACGCACAGCGCCCACGCACTCGCCGGTCTCGCCGCCTGAGAGCCATCTGACGATATTAGTATTCCCCCTCCCCACCCTCCCCGCACCCCCCCATCGTCTGGCGTCTCGCATCAGCATCGGCAGTCAACATGGCCTCTCTGCAACAGCACCCGCAGCTCCTCGTGCGTGGCACCGAAATCAGCTGCGGCTCCAGTGGGGACGGTGCCGTGACCGTGCGCATAACAAACAGCGCGCCACACGTGCATCAACATGAGCGGCTGAGGGCTGCTAGCAGTGGAACAGCAGCAGCAGCAGCAGGGGGAGGAGGAGGAGGAGGAGCCGGTGGAGGCTGTGCCAGCAAGATGAACCCTGACCTCCACAAATACAGCATCTCCTCCACCTGCAGCTCAGCCGGGTCCAGGCCGGCCGTGACCTCCATGTCCCGGGTGCAGAGGAAGGCGCCGCCGCTGTTCGAACGCTCCGCCGCCCAGTGCTGGGACCCCAAGTTTGACTCCCCGATCCTGGAAGAGGCGTGCCAAGACAGGTGCTTTCCCCAGACGCAACGGCGCTTCCGCTACATCCTGTTCTACCTGGCGGTGGCAGCACTACTCTGGGGCGTGTACTTTGGGGTCAACAACGACCGCTGCGACCCAGTGACCTTCTTGGCCCCCACGGCCTCCTTTCTGGTTCTTCTAGTGCTCCTCTTTTTGTTCACGTTCACCCAGTCCTATGCGTGGCTCTACAACCAAACCTCCTTGCTCCTGATCGCGGTGACCTTCGCCATCACCTTAGCTCCACAGATACAGACTGCTAGCTACACGGAGCTGGAGTGGGCAGGTGGCGGGAATGCTTCATATCACCCACTGGACAGTCTAGCACAGCCCACAGCCCACTGCATCTCACCGGTGGGCACCTTCTCCCTGTGCATGGAAGTTCTGCTGTTGCTCTACAGTGTCCTCCATGTCCGTCTGTACGCCTCCGTGATGCTCGGCCTCCTCTACTCTATACTATTTGAGTCACTAGGATGGCTGCCATTGCTTCAGAGGAGCTATGAGACTGCCAGATGGGGAACCGTGATGGAGGCCTCCAGGTCCGATTGGGAGGGAGAAACACTTCGCTGGCTTGGCCCGGCCAAAGCTCTGCTTCACTTGTGCGCCCACGTCATTGGCATCCACCTGTTTATCATGTCGGAGGTTCGTTCCCGCAGCACCTTCCTCAAAGTGGGCCAGGCTATCATGCACGGCAAAGACTTAGAGGTGGAGAAGGCCTTGAAGGAACGCATGATTCACTCGGTCATGCCGCGGCGCATTGCAGATGAGCTGATGAAGCAGGGGGATGACGAGGTCTGCGGCGAGAACTCTGGCAAGCGCTATTCCTCCGGTGCCTGCTCCGCCTCGGCCATCTCAGTGGGCGGTGGAGGGGGCTTTGGAGTTCCCCCGTCCCAAACCTCGACCAGCCCCAAAAACTACCCTCACAACAACTACAAACGCAAGAAGACCTCCATACCCCGCGGACAGATAATATTCAGGCCCCTCAACATGAAACGCATGGAGCCTGTCAGCATCCTCTTTGCAGACATTGTGGGTTTCACCAAAATGTCCGCCAATAAGTCTGCACCGGCCTTGGTGGGTCTCCTCAATGACCTGTTTGGACGTTTTGACCGGCTCTGTGAACTCACTTGTTGTGAAAAGATCAGCACCCTGGGGGACTGTTATTACTGTGTGGCCGGGTGCCCCGAGCCCAGACCAGACCACGCCCACTGCTGCGTAGAGATGGGCCTGGGCATGATCCAGGCAATTGAACAGTTCTGCCAGGAGACGTGTGAGACTGTCAGTATGAGAGTCGGTGTCCACACTGGCACCGTGCTGTGTGGGATCTTGGGACTCAAGCGCTTCAAGTTTGACGTGTGGTCAAACGATGTCAACCTGGCCAACCTGATGGAGCAGCTGGGTGTAGCAGGAAAGGTTCACCTGTCTGAAGCCACTGCCCGATTCCTCGATGACCGTTACCAGAGGGAGGATGGGCGGGTGGCGGAGAGGGCCGGCCAGAGCACGGTGGAGAAACTGAAGGGTAAGTGGCTGATCTCCTCTGTCGTGCATAGTTTAGTCATCCTGTTGTGATTTCAAGATAAACTGTACCGACACTAGATAATAGTGTAACTCCAGTGTTCTGATCAAATGAGGCTATTACTGGTTTTGAACCCTCAGAAAAATAACTTCAAGAGATAAATGGGGCATTCGTAACCTACCTGATCGTTTATCTTGAAGGTTCAGCTAGTTCGAGATAACACTGAATACTAAACAGGCGATACAAAGCTGAAGAGTGCAGCAAAGTCTCGGAACTACACGATAAGATGAGCCTTTATTGCATTTCTCAGACATGGACGGGCCAAAGGTTGAAAAGTCTGCAATGTCTTTACATGGTCATCAGGGTCGTGTCAGGTCACGACATGACGAGACGCCACTGAAAGATGGCATCTGATCAGTTAGTCTTGTTGAAATGTCGCATAAGATGTGGAGGTCAGAGCATCAGGAGGTGATGTATCAACTGTATCACATTCAATTCAATCTCTGCTGTTTCTATGGATAGACATGGACATATGACGGGACCCGCTTAATACAAAGTGTCTGTAGGTTCTTAACTGTACTGTCCCCGGCTGTTGGAGGCTTGTTGTTGTGGTTGGCCTGACTGGAGATGACAGATAAGAGGAGGGCTAACCAGCTTTACTGTGCCGGCGCAGGTTTTGTACCGTATTCCATTGGATTTAATAGTTGATCACCATGTTGTCCCCACCCATTTGCAGGAATGGTGATAGGGTGGTTCTAAATTTGACTTGGCTGTATGCAGTTGATCCTTTTTTTTTGGAAACTGGAAAAGGGTTTTCGGTAGCTTAGGGAGCTGGTATAGTCAGTTTGCAGGAGAGCTGTGCATGTCAGGCCAGGAGATGCAATGGATTTAAATGTTGTTTAACAAATATTTTGGCAATTAAATTACTGTTTCAAGGATTAATTTGCTTGTAGCAGGTCAGATAAAGTCAGATTTTAATTTGTTACACACACACACACACACACACATACACACACACACACACACATACATATGCGTATCAATACTCTGAAAAGCAGCATCAATGTAGCTAATCTCTCCTGCAAGGAATTCCTCATGGACCTGTCTAATCTTAGGTCTCTTGCAAACAGAGACTGTCTGTTCTATTGTCAGGCCTTATGTCAGAGTGTATTCACACTTGGCTGTAAACGGTGCCATCACTCTCTATTTCCAGACTGGTGAGCAGCTCACAGAGTGAGATATTGACATGCAGCTTTTGTTGGGGGAGAGAAAAGGGGAGGATTCCATCTAGTTTCCCTCTAAAACTCAGAGCCACAGTTTCCTCGCTCAGGCCCGAGAGACCGACTCAACTGTTGGTTTGCTCTGTGCAGAAGGAAGAAGCTGTGCCCGTCAATTGCTATAATCTCATTTGGAGAGAAATCAACATAACCAGCCTGGTTAAGACCAATAAAAAAATAATCACTGCAGTGTGACTACTATCAGAATTTGATCATCATTTTTGGCTCAAATCCTTACAAACTATGTAAGGATTTGAGCCAAAAATGATGAAAATCAGCTTGAGATGAAAACAGATCAGTTCATGATGTTTGTACTAGTGTATGCTCGTCTTTCTCTTCGCTGCACATGGCAGCAAGCAACGGAGAAGTCATATCTTTTGTTGCGCGACCTCATTTCAACTGGTTATGCACCTCTTAACTTCTTGGACTTGGGTATTTATGTCATGAAGCAGCGGTTCCCGAATGACTCCTAGGGGCCAGGCTGCAGAGACTCTTAATATTCAACAGGAAGCTGAGGACAAACCTAGTAAACAAGCCAGAGGGTGATGCTTATGGAGGAAACAAGCTGCTTCCAAATTCTTATTTTCAACACTGTCATTTAGCGCAGGTGTGAGAGGAACCGTCAGTGCAGATGCAATTATTCTACAATTCTTCCTTTCGCAGACACTCTTATCCAAAGCAACATACATTTGAGGGTGGATGGAGAGGCTGGAAAAGAAACGCATGAACTCAGGCAGTCAAGGCTCATGCTCTACCACTGAGCTACACCCACCCCTAAACATTTATGTTTGGGTGTCCTACATTAACAATTCTGCAGACGCTTTTATCCAAATAAGTGACATGCATCTGAGGGAATTGAACCCATGACCTCATGCATTCGTGAAGACAAATTCGTCAGTAATAACTGCAGCTATGTTTTGCTCATTTGTAATTGAGCCATTATGTCAGAGCTGGTTCACACTACAAGATCATAAATATAGAAAACCACTGCCTGTTGGGCATTGTTCCAAGTTTCTACTGATGTCTCTCTCTGAGGCCATATCTACATGAGAGCAAGATTTATTTAATCTGACATTTGTCCTTTTGAGTTCCCTGTACTTTTCTTTATTTTTGCATCTACTTGCAGCAGTGTTCAGAAATATCCCTGGGCTGACGGATTTGCAAACCCTGAGTTAAACTACTGTGTTACATTGGCCATAGGTGCAGCTGTAGTTATTCCACCTGCTCAGGATTCATGAAAATACCATTTAAAAAAATACCAGATTTCGTGTGGGCACCGGCCGAGGAGCCGCTCTCCCTGATAAATGAACCCTGTCACCTCTCACATATAATTTTCTCTTGCTGCTCTTATTGGCCTATATACAGTCACTTTGAATTACCATCTTAATTTAGCCTTTTTTTTTTGGTTTGATAGAAGATGCTCTGTAATAATAGAATCCAAAGAGTTTGTAAAACCCTTTTGTCTGATGCACTTGTTGGGTATTAACATGAGCGAGAAGCTAAATAATTTGGGTTATTTCCCTTTCACCTCTCATGTCTTTCCCTTATCCTCTGTGGAGTTATCTCATTTGCTGCCTCACTCTCACCTGTCACTGGCCTGTGCATGTGGTCTGTTGTGTAACACGGCTTCACCACTGTTTGTCTTTCTTTAGTCAAGGCTTTGCTACAAGAGCCCCTCTCAGACTGAGTGAGTCGTCTAAGATAGTTTACTGTCAACCATTCTTTCTCTCCCCATAAGTCCCTGAACACCCATCATCCCTCTCTCCGGTGAAACAACAACAACCAGCAAAGCGTGACTCCTGCCAGGTGTTAAGACTCTGTGCTTTGCCAGCAGTCGCGCCAGCAAAGCTCTGTGAAATGAGTCGTGATGCAGAGGCAAACCGTCTCCCATCTGGGTGCAGTGCATGTAAGAGATGAGTCATATCTCTGTTGACAAATGCATTAATTATGCAGGTATGGGGAGAGAATTTAAATACAAGGCAGAATGAGAAATATTTCCTGTGCTCGCAGCGTTTCCGAGATGACTGGGAAGTTTGGGGCTAGTTCAAGTTTGAGCCGTGCAAACTTCTGATTCACTGCACAACTCCAGTGTTTAACATGGGAATTGAACCTCTGACCCTCCGGAAAAGTTGATCTGATGTTATCTCTGACATTGATAAACTTACTGAGCATGCATACATTTAAAGTAGGGTGGAGCATTTACAGACATCCAGTGGACAAGTTGCATTTTGCAGCTGTTGCTTCATCCCTCCCCTTCCAGGGCAGGAGAACCTGCGGGTGGCCATCAATTATCATTAAGGGGTGAAGTTAGTTCACTCAAGGCTCCTGTAAGACATATAGACACCGTTACTGATGTGAAACTAAAGGGCTCATTCAAGGCAATAAAAACAATAATTCATTCATTGAAATGACTACAATCATAACGCAATTTGCATAATTTAGTATGTTAATTTTTCTCTGAAAAGAAATTGAAATTATTTAACATGACTCATGCACCAGACCTTTTAACACAACCAACAACAACAACAACACAACCAAAAAGCTAGCCATGTCCAACTGGGCAGAAGAAAGAAACTATTAATGGAATTCCAACATACCTGTAAATTGTTGTCGCCCTCTTCTCTTCACTACACACCCTTCATATTGTGTGTGTGTGTGTGTGTGTGTGTGTGTAGTGGACCATTTTGGTCTTTGCATCCACAGAGTTCGAAACACTTCAATCCAGTACATTTCTGCCAGTCTTCTCTCTTATAGTGACATTTTCTACGAGTAGTTTGAAAGGTTACACTAGGTTTTATTCTTAAGGGTTTTCTAAGATTGAGATAAGGTGCTAGGAAATGCATTTTTATATGAATGCCATAATGCAAAACCTTTTTCCACCGGTGAAAAAAATCCACTAACACCTGAAAACAGGTTTGAATGTGTTTGATCTGCATTCACTTCACCCTGCACCTAACACAGGGATTCATTGGCTCCTGCTGGAAGCAGCATTGATGGAAACCTGGTGGACATGCTCATTAAACATTGTCATCTTATTCAAGTGGATCATCCAGCTTCATTTCAGGTGTGATGCAGTTACGCACGCTCAGCTTCTGGTTGTTTGCCTGTTAGTACAGTAAAATGAATATTTGCATAGTGAAACTTGCCTCTTGCAGCATTCAACATTTTATATCTCATTATTTGGCTCAAGATGCACCACTGGCAACATTGGAGCAGGAGCTTCTCATTTGAGATCAAGAAGTGTTTACGAGACAGGTTGCTATGGCAGCAGGAAAATCAGTGTTGTTGTTTTTCTTCCTCTTCCTAATCCCTGGTGTTACCTGTTCATTTAAAAATGAAACAGTCCTTAGATAGTAAACAATGTGCACTGTGCAGAAAACAGTGTGTTACTGCCTTGTGTGTGTGTGTGTGTGTGTGTGTCTGACTCTCACTTGGTTCACCGGTTGCTGCCCGTCCCTCTTGCCCGTCATCGTGTCTTTTCGTCCATCCTCTCTAATCCTGTCCCTCCTCGTCTTTCTCTTCGCAGCCCACAAACACACTTGTGTTTCACCCCAGGTGTTGAGGGCTGCAGTTTTCGGCCCCCGGATTTTGTTTAGCTGGTCTTTACATCCTGCCTGTTACTGCTGCGTCCATACCTTTTTAGGCTCCTCTTCTTCAGTGAGGTAGCTCAGAGAAATGGGGTCATGGAGTTTCTAGTTGTGTGTGTGTGTGTGTGTGTGTGTGTGTGTGTGTGTGTGTGTGTGTTAGACTGTCTTGATTCATACTTTACAATGCAGAATATTAGGGGGTTGTACATCTGAAGACTCCAGGGTTTGAATTGTGCTCTTGGTGTCATGCAGAGACCTAAGCGCCTTGCCATTTTCACTCTGTGAGACTGGGAGTACTTTGTATGTGTGTGTGTGTGTGTCATTATTACCCTCATGCAGATGTCACCAGTGTGTGGGCGAAATTTGTCATCAGATAGTCGACCAGTTCTTGGCCTCTGAACATTAAAGCCAGTTTTTGGCATATTGCACATTAGATTTATCATCGCCATTGAAATATCACCAGGGTTTTGCCTTCTTCGGATAAAAACCGTCATGTATTTTGGTCTCGCTTTGCAGCTCTGCAAACAGGCTGGCTTGTTGTTATTCGCCACCATCACTATGCAACGAGGCAGTCAATCTTTGGTGACATAAACAATCATCATCTGCATAAACACCCATCTTTGTAGTTTTGCTTGATGCCATGGAGTGAAGTTCGTCCCCTCGGGCTGGCGAGTCTGTGCCAAATCAAATGTGTCACCTAAATGTGCAAAGGACACGCTCATGAATTAGAATCAGGCCAGCTCCACTGTGTCACGGACTTTACTGTTCTACTCTACTAGTCTCTATATTGACTGTTTTCCAACACCGCAGCTGTCAAACCAACCAGGACAGGGCTGTCAAACATGAGGCCCACGGGCCAGAACTGGCCCAGAGCATCCAATCCAGCCTGTGGGATGATTTAGCCAAAGAATGTTTGCAAAAGATGTTGTACTTGATTTTTCTTGGTCATTCATGCATTGAGAAGAGACATTTTCATTTATTAATCAGTTTGAATTTTGATACAGAGTATTTTCAAAAGATTGACAACTGCACTCAGACTTTTTTGCACTAAAACAAAAGGAAACATTTGAAGTGATTGTTGTTAATTGGTCATCACGCTATGATTTTACTAATCTGGCCCACTGGAGATCAAATTTGGCCGTATGTGGCCCCTGCAATAAATCTCTAGAATCACAACTGTGAAGTCATCGCTGCGACTGACCACAGGGTTCGTCCCATGCCGGTGTCAAAGTGGTGGAACACGGCATGGGTGACGCTAGTATGTAGGTTAAAACCCATAGGCAGTGGTGCCCCTGTCCACACGCATAAACACACATATGTATTTAAAGTGCCATTCAGGGTTAGAGGCTGATTAGGGTCTGTAATCAATTCTTTGCACAGTACATGTGACCACCTCTCACAAAGCCTGAGTATCTTAGCGTGGCTGCACTGAGTCTGTCTCCCCTGTGTATCTGTGTTGCATGTGCGTTTGTGAGAAAGTGACCCTCTGCACGAAGTCGCCTGCAGGCCAGTGACCAATCACAGGGGCCGCTTCTCAAGAGTCGCATTAGGTTCAGAGGTCGACCGCAATCACTGGAGAAAGTGGTCTGTGTGTCTGCGTTTATGTGTGATAACGAAAGGAGAAGAAACAATGACACGAGAGTGTGAGCAGAAAGCTGTCTTCATCATGAACATTGAGTTAAAGGTGCAGTGTGTAGGATTTGATAATATTTAAAAGGCAGGGCTCTTCCTAGAGGATGGAATAAAGGCGCCGCGCCATCGAACGCCACCCCCCCTCTTCCCGTCAACAGTTTGCCACCACCGCCCCCCCCCCCTCACTGCACACAGCGATTTGTGCACACAGAGACACAAGCTCTATGATGCAGCGACCCGATCCATGCACACACCCCGTCTACACTTCGCCAGCACCCCCCTTCAACAAACGCCATCCTACTCCAAATTTTGCCCCCCCCCCCCCCCCCCCCCCCCCCCCCCCCCCCAAATTGCCCCCCCCCCCCCCCCCCAACGGCACTGCCTGCCCCTCCTGGAGGATCAAATAAATTCAATTTTCTACATCGCACAAGATCACAACAGGTTACCTTTCCTATACAAAAGGTCTCTAACTTGTTCTTGTATTAAATCAACTATGAAACGTATCTTATTTATCTGATTCACACGTCAGCATGTCATTTCTGTCTCCTCTCCTCCGCTCTCCGCTCTCAGACCGACCGGACCAAAATAGTTCTGAGTTGTGATGATGACTTGTCATTAAAAGAAACACATGGCTTCATGATTCCCGTGCTTGTGTCGGTGTCCATCTGCCTCTTCTGCCC
>JAFBJT010036116.1:37261-63010 GCA_016785325.1 Chascanopsetta lugubris | reverse complement strand
CCCCCCACACTCTGATCTATACATTACAAATATGTCAACATAAGGCAAAACAGGTTTTTTTTTGTTGGTTTTCAAAAAAGTAGCTGCCCCGACTGATCATCTACAGGCCTGAAGGAGGATGGCAGAGTTTGTATTTGTTTTTGTTTTTTGTTTTGTTTTGTTTTGTTTTTTTCAAAGAAGAATATTTGGCCTCAGAAAATCATAACTGCAGAAATAAAGGCATATTATGGAAAGGACCGAGCGGGTCGGTCTAATACTGGCACAAGTGTGAGACTGGCACGATAAAGTAAAACTGACAAGCACAGAGAGAGAATGCCCGTGTGGCAGAGGAGGAGCCTCCCTTTTCGTGGCTGCACCGCGTGTACGCAAACAACACCAAGGTCGGCGCGTCCAGTCCCTCGTGAAGCGGATTAATACACCCAGAAGCCCCTCCCACCCCCACCCAACCCCCTGCCCCCTCCTGCCCCCGCCCCCGCCCCTCCACATACGCTCACATACACTCACACACACATATACAGCTGCTGCAAGGTGGTCAGGTTTGGGGGTGGAAGAAGAAGAAGAAATGTGTGGGTGGATGGGGAGGTGGGGAGGTGGGTGTGGGGGGTGGGGGGGTGGGAGGGTTCAGGGCAGAGAGGGAGGGATGGGAGGAAGGGGAGGGGCAGAGAGTTGTGTGTGACTATCGGAAGGGGGGCTCAGGCGTGTGAAGGGAGAGTTCGGGGCGGCGGAGGATGGCCTCCTTGCGCGTGGGCGGCGGCAACGGCGGCTCATACACCCTGGGCGCGGCCATAGCGGCTGCCACTGCCGCAGCGGAGGGGACCACTGGCCTGAGAGCGTCCAGCGTCGCGACCTGCTGCGCCGATATGGCCGGCATGGCCGACACCGCCGACATGGCCGACATGGCCGACATGGCCGACACTCCTGGCATGCCGGGGATGCACGGGCCCCCGGGCCCCTAATGCAGCAGTAATGCCATCACTGAATACTGGCCAGGGGGCCGATTTCATTGACCACCGGAGTGTTGCTGTAGAATGCACCGGTGATCAATGTTCCAAAAAGCGAGCAGCAACTTCGAGCCGCCTTCTCTATTTTCCTACTCGACAAATTTGCGATAGTTTGCAATTAGCAATGAATTAAATTCTAAGATATTCACAATGTCGGTGTAATTCTAGAGGAAAAACCTGCAGTTCACAGGATGGCCACTTGAGGCTGGCCTCAGAAGCGAATCGATCCCCATAGACCCCCACGTTGAAATGGTCAACTTTAGAGTTGAATTGAACAACTTAAAGCAGATTTGCTCTTAATCAGTCACATCTGTTACCGTGACAACTGAATCTATATTTAACATCCATATTTTATTCTATTGTGGTTTAAAATGATGCATAATTGAGGGCGTGGCCTCTTGAGTGACACCCAGGCCAACCTGGCATGCTGTGTGGATACTGTGACAGCCCCATTGGCCGACCCCAGCTCTACCTATGCCCCGCCTCTTAGCACATTTTTTGATCGGGGACCTCAGAGACACCACTACCAGCTTTATATCGTCTGTTTGAAAGAGACTTGCTTAAAATGGAGTTACCTAACACATACATGTGTACATGTGTTTTAACGTGACTCATAATCTGAAAGAGTTTCTGTGTTCTAATCCCTTTTTATACTTTCCATTGCTGCAGCTCCCTCTCCCAACCCTTGTCGAGCCCAGTCAGCTCCAATTGGCCATCTTGTCACACTTTATGTTGCAATTGCTCAACAACATTCAGTATTAGTCAATTACATTTGCATCTGCTCTCTTCCCTTAGCTTTGTTATGAAAACATTGATAAGTGACGAGGCATTTATTATGCAAATGTGAGCAACCGTGATGTAACAATACCACGAATCAGTCCGGCGATTCGTGAGGTTTTCAAGAGCTTTTTAAATTTTTGGCGGATACCGTCGACACAACTGACCCACATAGCGCACCAGCGGGGAGGAAACTTCAAAAGCATAATATATTTCCTTTAAAGTATCTCAATATCACCATGCAGTAAAGTCCTCGCTCCGGTACTTTTAGAAGTTAAGTAGTACAATAAGGTCGCTGATTCGTGCACGGTGTTTGTACTCACACATAATAAAAACATCGACTGTTTACTGGTGGAGAATATGACAAGTTTACATATTTTCTTTATTTAACACTTCTCTCAACTCTTCTTTCTTCATTTCAATGCCGACTCTGATGTGCTTGGACTTCCAGGCTCTCACTTTACTTGGCTTCATTTAGGGTGCATAATGAACTACTTGGAGCAAAGTGCGACTTGTGATGTCACAAAAGTGAGGAAGTACCAGTCTGACTAATGATGAGGACATCGGTGTATTAATAGAACAGGATACTGTATTGATCACGTGACCCCATTCAATTCTATGGAAGTTGCTGACTTACGGGTTTGGTTCGAAGTAGTACGGCCCATAGAGCATCTGCAGTAGTGTTACTCCCATAATGCATTGGGGAGAAGAGAACAAGTGGCCATCATAGCGATGAAAACAAAAACGTTCTATATTAAAACTATAGAATACAAAGACCAATAATTGACACAGAGTTGCACAGGCGTCTAAATGACTATTGGTATTTAAAAAATACACTTGAGAGAAAATAAGGGGGAAAAATTAGAATAAAAAATCATAATAATAATTGTATAATAATAATAATAATAATAATAATAATAATAATAATAATAATAATAATAATAATAACGATAAATAAAATATATAAATAAGTAAGAAAAAAAGAAATACTGCAGAGTGTGCATGTATCAGGGCCACTGTAAATGTGTTCATATCTATTGTCGGACACAGTGCATTTAAAGACAATTCTACTCCAGAGGTCAGAACATTAATTCCACCTCTAATTTGACCTCCAAACACACACACACACACACACACACACACACACACACACACACACACACACACACATACTGAGAGAACTATAATCTGTCTTTAAAGTAGAAAAAATGATTCCTCCACCGTTTCCTCATTACTCTATGTATTTCTCCATGTCCTGCCGTTGAGGCATTTTTCTCCTCCCACAACAAAGCAAACGAACTCGTGGACAGAAATCACAACTTAACACAAGCACTGGCACCACATCTACTGTAGCATCAATTCACAGAAGCTCATTAAAGGTGCGCAGGGTCATCAGTATGGGAGGCGGAGGCAGCCGAACAAATGGAGGAGCACGGAGCCGAAGACACTTAACGCTGTGTTTAATCACTGCGCCACTTCTTGATTCCCCCTCCATGTGTTTAACCCCGTCGGGTCAAATGGCTCCTTGTTAATTGGTTGTGTGCCCACGCTGCCTCTCGTCTCATCACGTCCATCCGTCACCGCACCTTTGGGAAATCACGTCATTAGACACAAGTGGAGGGGCCTTTCGACAACTTTTTATTCCCGGCCCCTCCACATGGATAATGGCAGATAATCAGTTCCCTATTGTCTCTATGGCTGCGGAGCAAATGACAAGTCACTGATGATGTAACTGTCAGCATATCTACTGCAGAGCTGCAGCCATTGGTTATTATTCTAATTGATTAATCAATTGATTATTTTCTTCAGTGTGATTCCTCAATGAAATGATTATTCGAATAGGTGGAAAGAAATAGTACAAATGTGAAAATGACAAACAACTTGTCTTTTATTCCAGAGCCAGCTGAAACAGCAACCACAAAATGATAGATATATTGAAAAATATCTATATCGAAATATATATTTAGAAATAACAGTATAAAAGTATATATAAAATATCTATAGACATAGAAAGAATAACAACAGTATAAAATGATATGTAAAATATATATAAATGTAAAGAAACAACAATAATAGCATAAATTGGCTAAATGTATACGAATCTCGTTCTCCCTCCCTCTCTCTCTCTCTCTCTCTCTCTTTCTATATATATATATACACTATACAGATTTGTTTACTATGAGACTTATCATCTGGTACTGTTTGTGTGTATGTGTATGTGTGTGTGCACACTTATATCATGCTAACATGCTAATGCAAACATGTTCACATTAGCATCAACCTTGTGTGGTTCTGCTCTGCAACAGCATGTTTAGCGGCAGCGAAAACAAGGAAACAAAGTTTAGATTCGGCAAAATTGTAACCGAACACATTTTATAATCGATTCGGGTTGATTATTGGTTTCAGTATTCAACACCACTGCATTCCCCTTACTAGTGGATTTGTCTGTAATTAAGCTCATAATAGCTCATCTTAATTGCAACATATTTTATAATGAATGACCAAACAGAGAAAGGCTATCTTTGGCATGAAAGCTTAATTAGTTTGCAAATTGACACCCTGTCTGGCATCACACGCTTCAATGAGACGGGGCTTATTAATAATATTTCCCTCCCGTAGAAATATTGCATAATGAATATAGTCTGCCCCGAGGCGATAATGGCTCGCGATAGGTGCGACTGTGACTGCAGGAGGAACGAGGGGAAAGTGACACCGTGTGAAAGTCCCACATCAAACCCACGAGCCTGTTGCTGCATCTTCAAAGGGCAGCCATTATATCCCAGTCAGTAAAATTGTGTGATTACACCCCTGCTCCTCCACGACTTTCTTTTATGATATTATTCCCTCTCTTCTTTTTTTTTCTTTTCCTTTCTTGAGTGAATCACAGCAGGGTCGGTGGGGTTTTGAAGTAGGCAGAAGTGTGTGTGGGGGGGACGCAGGCTTCAGGATGACCTCCTTTATCAGTGGAGAGCAGGCTGCGACTGGGCCCTAACTTCTCCCACTAAAATGATTTCCCTGGAGACGTGTGGTCCTGGCACCGAGTCACAGCCCCCGGCCTGCTGTCGCACACAGATGGACAGAGGTTCCCGACCCCTTCTGCTGGCAGACTGGGTCGTGGGAAGATGATGCATGTTTGATCACTCGGGGCACGGCCGCCGTCTCTGAAGAGGTCTGAGTGTGGAACTACTCTACCTTTTTAATCTGATTAATTGATTTATGTCTTTGCCTCGGACAGCAACTGCATGACTTTGAAGTGCTTGGGAACTGTAGTGGAATTTATTTATTTATTTTTTTTTATATTTTGTCTTTTCTTTTTTCAATGTTAAAGGTGCAGTGTGTACGATTTGGTGACCTCTGTAGAGGTGAAGTTGCATGCTGTTCCATCACCTCACCCTCACCCTTCTGAACGTGCAGGAGAACCTATGGTCGACTTCAGGTGTCATTAAAGCTCAAAAGATGCTTAGCACGTCCACTCTGGGCTACTGTAAAAACATGGCGGCCCCCATAGAGAGGACCCGCTCCTCGTGAAAATAAACATTACGGGCTCATTTTGGAGTAATCCAAAACAATCAATAAAACATTGAGTGATTATCAATTCATGAAAATGTCAGTATGCACTTGTTCTGAAATATTTCTAGAAGTGACAAAAGTGACCAAAATCTTACCTACTGCACCTTTAAGAAGTAATGGACTATATTGGGGAGCAAAAAAAAAAAAACCCTCCGGCGGCCATGTTTTGGCCTGTGGGCCCTATGTTTGACACGGCGCCATGTGGGAACCCCCACCCTCTCTTTTACCCTCCGACAGGCCTGATGCGGCCCACGGGCCGTACGTGTGCCCTCCCTGATTCATAGTCTTACTGCCTCCTGGTGGGATCCAGCCTCTCTGCCTAACGTGGGCACGGAGATGAGCTGATAAAACCCCTGTAGTTGCTCACTCCGCTGCTCATAACAAGCCATGTATACCCCTCGTTCCACCTATGGAGCCGAGGTCTTTCAGCTTGGTCATTCGTTTATCAGTTCCGGTGTGATGGCTGCACTTTAATCCAGATCTCTGGGCGCCAACGCTCAATTCATACACACTGCAGCGTTTCATTTAAGCCCAGGAAATAATGGTCAATTAGCAGATTTACACAGAACAGCAGGTTGTTTTTGGAATGTGTGTCTTTTTTACACCAAACAGTTCAAAGCGCTGCTTACATAAGAACAATAAGCCCTGTCGCAGATCTTCATTTGGAGTTTGGGGTGGGGGCGGTAGGTGTTTATCAGATAATGTGGCGCCTCTGTGGTATTTGAAGGAGAAGCCATTTCCTCAGGATTGCATCTTTCACAGGGTCATTCAGAGGGTTTGAGTAACACAGCCAGGAATTGCATGGCGGATTGACATTTAGTATTAGTGGTGTTTGGCAGGACGTTTGTGTTGCTGTCAATCAAAGACTGCATTACTCTTTTAAAGGGTAAACCAAGGGACTCTCCTCACTTCTCTTCTCTGCAAGGGGCCACAACATATATTTTGGGTTCCGATATTATTTATTTTTATTTATCTTTCATTTAAGCTTTAATGAACCAGGTAGGTCAGTTGAGAACCGGTTCTTATTTACAATGACCTGGCCTATTGCAATTTAATGTTACCTACCCATTAATCTAGGTACATTATTTTAGAGTGGCACTTTGATCCATGTTTACAGCTGGACTGTTCATCTGATGCACACCTCTTGGCATAGGCCATATAGGGGGTCACCTACGGCACCCCCTGCTGGAGTAGGCAATTTTGCACACACAAAAAACAAAAAAAAACATTAAAGTAAATGAATAAAATGAAATAAATAATAGTAATACTTTATAGAAACTATCATTTGATTGGCCTATATTATATTGCACTAGTTTGTTTTGTTTTAACATAGCACCTGTTTATAATTCATATTGTGGGAGCTTTCAAAAAATCTGCACAAAACCTATCTATTTAATTTCATTGAATCATATTGCTATTGTTATTTACGTTATTTTATATTTTATGTATTTTGGTGTGTGTTTGTTTGTTTGATCAACAGTTGACCCTTTAAGGTTTGTCATACCGCTGTTTCCATCTATGTTTGGGATGGTGTGTGCGCACAGAGGGGGGGGGGGGGGGGGGGGGGGGGGGGGGGGGGGGGGGGGGGGGGGGGGGCTCTGCCGGCTCTGCCCAAGCACCAACACCTTTCCAAATATAGTCTGAGAACCCATTATAGCCTTAATACCACTATAATGATTTCTAAGACCTAGAAAAAACTGTTACATCCATGTTATGATATTCTAATGGAAACACCAGTATCATATTCAATGTTTAATGAAAAAATATCATGGAACTCTTTCCACACTTCCCCTTTTACATATCACCAATATCCAACACTATTTCTAAGCATATAACATTCAAGGCTTTACTCAGCTTGAAACCTCCAAGGCCAGAATCCACACTGGGAACTGTTGCAGACATATTTCCTTTTTAGAATTTATGTTTTAAAAAAATGTTAATGCGTTCTAATCAGAGGGGGTCAGCCCACTCCTCTCAGCGCCCATCCTTCAGTTTGTGTCTGTGGATGTCATTTTCCAAATTTATGCTGATTTTTTTTAATATTCACTGAGAAACTGAAAACGTTCCTTTTAAGCTCATCAGCGATTGTTGATGATCTCACCTCATCAGTTTCAATCCACATTTTCCAATTTGACGCCATTGGTCCCCAGTGGGGTCACATGGTGCATTAATGTGCCATGGGAATCGATCATATAACCACCATGCGAGTCAGATCGGCATCTTGGACAGTTATCTGTTTATGTAGATTTCACCTCAAAGTAAGAGCTGCCGTTGCCTGGTCTGTGGCTGACTCTCTAAATCACAGAGTGGGCGGAGCTTCAGCATTGGTGAGGAAGCTGCATACTTCAACTCCCAAATCACCACTTTCTGCTTATGAAATGTGTTTGCATCTCTTTATACGGAGCTGTCGCACAACATTAGTCCACATTTGGAAAACTTCCATTACCCTGCCTTAAATAGCACGCATATTGATATAAATGACTAAATTCAAAGCAGAAGTGGCGCATTGGATATGTTTTGACTTTCAAGACCAATTCTCAATGTGTTATTGAGGAAATGACTTTTTCTGCTTCACAGACGAGAGTCGGCAAGAAATTGACGTTTGCAGAGCCTGAGATGTGGGGTGGCGTCTGGGGGCTTTCTAAAAAAAAACAAAAACAAAGAAACAGTGAGCAGTCAGAGTTTTGTCAAACAAGAGAAATATCTATATTGTTTCCTTTTATGGCTCATATCCCCAATAAAACACACACACACACACACACACACACACACACACACACAGCTCCAACAGGTTTTCAGTGTACACACACACAAACTTCTATTATTTAGATATAGTACTAAATATTAAGTTTTATTATTTACATGTAATCCTTCCTTTTTTACATTTAAATGATTATTTTTTAGTAAAGTGACAATGCTTTTTTATGAGAGCCATTAGTGGCAGTGACTCAGGCAATAAAGTGGATTGTCTCATTAAAATGTTGGTTCAAATCCCTAACTCCCTAAGTCAGTGTCCTGGAGTGTATTCTGTCACACTAGGAGGCACATGGACCTCCACCCTGGGCTCAGCAGTTGCCATAGATATTAAGTGTTTCATCCATAAACAGCGGGTTGTTGGTTCAATTCTGCACATCCTCCACAGTGTATTTGTATAGTCTACTCATAGTGTAGCACATAGCACAAGAGCTTCAACCCAGAATCCAAGGTCACATGCGGTGTGTTGGGGAAGGCCGACCAAGATGCAGAAGGTTGATGGTTTAAATTCCCAAACCTCTTCACTCTTGAATTCCGTGGGCAGAATTTAAAGATGGAAAAGGAATAGATGAGTGTCCACAAATTTCAATTCTGTGAACAGTTGGTTTCTTTCTCTTCTCCTCCACACGGTGCTTTGTGCAGGGGGAGATTCACACTTGTTTGTGGGTGAATGGTATTACGGGTTGTCCACAAGCAAAAAAAAAAGTTGGTTTGACCCCCAGCTCCTCCTACCATGCTGTACCATCTGGCCTTCAAGGGATGGAGGGTTGTCCACTCACCCGATGGTCCACAGTTTGATCCCGGACGACCGTACAAGTGCTACATAGTGCAAACGCAATCCGTTTTCTTTACACCAAAGCTTCAAAGTCTTTGACCTAAGGTGTGTAAAAACTAGATAGTCACAGCTTCGCACTTGTTTCCAAAGTCATTCATATTCATGCGGACTTCATCAGATTTCATCAGAGAATTTGAGTCCGAAGTCACGATCAAGACGTGAGAGGCCGCCTGGGTCTGATTTTTACTAGGCCGAGGTTAATGTCAGGGGCAGTTACATCCAGAGGCAGGCCATTTATATTCATTAGCGGCTAATTGTTGTGTAAAAGTCGAGGACGGAACCAGATTTTCTTGGCAAGGAGCGGGTTGCTCTTAGATTTATGTTTCTCTCACCCCGAGAACTTTGAGGCATGTGGACGTAGCTTTGAGATGTCCAAAGTGAAACATCAGGCAACTTTTAAAAGAGTTGTACCACGCGGGAATTGTTCAGTTAACCTTTGATGCTTTTGAATAACAACCACTTGATGATAAGTTTTCGTCCTCTGCAGTTGAAGCTGGGTGACGTGTTGTTTTAAAGAGTAGGAGTTGTTGCAGCTATAGATTTGCTTTGATTGCATGAGGTCATGGGTTCAATTCCCAGGCTCTTCATCCATCCTCAGATACGTGTCGCCTTAAATCAAAGTGTCTACTAAACAGAACTGCAGAATTGTAATTTGTAGTTCTACTTCCCGTTTCTTACCTGTTACTTCCTGTTTATATTACCATCACTTGTATCCACTGACCGTCTTTTAATCAGTTTTATTTTTGGACCACTTCCTTTACGCAAGACTCTTTGATACACTGATGACCTTTGCTCTTTAGCTATTCGTTGCAGTTACACATATTTCCATGTGTTTGACCTCTGTCTGTATTTGGCTTTTAATAAGCGCCATTTTGAGAGGTTTGTATACAAATGGACTCAGAGAGCTTTGAGGCGTGGAGATTTTTTACCCAATTTTTACCATGTGGGAATTACACAGTTAACCTCCGATGCATTTAGATAACAATCACTTGATGATAAGTTTTCCTCCTCTGCAGTTGAGGCCGGGTGACGTGTTGTTTTGGAGAGTAGGAGTTGTTGCTGTTGTTCCCGCCGCGATGTTGCCAGGAGTCAGTCAGGTGGATGAGATGAGCACTCAGAGATGTGAGATTACCCACCGTGAGGCAGACGGCGGCAGTATAACGTGAAGACTGTCGTCCAATTCTAAATGACGAGCCACCACTGCTCCATTATATGACAAGGTCAGTAACAGGGCGACAGAGGGGCGGCGCAGGGGGGAGAGCGGGCTGCAGAGCAAATGGATTCGCAGCACAGTAGATAAGACCGTGAGTGCTGTGCAAACCGCCTACATGATTGCATTATTTTTACATTCCAACAGACTGAATTGCAGCTTAATATATTGTGGCTGAAGTGGGTTATTCCAGTCTGCGGGGTATGGAGGCTGGATATCTGGTTTGATTGTCAGAAAAAAAATGGATTGACAGCCCATTGTGAGAGGTGGCAAATGTAAAGCACAGCAATCATAAAGATGAATTTGCTCGTGGCCACCGTTTACAGTGCATTCCTACGGCTGACCTGAAATTAAAATGCATTCATCATTTTGTCACGGCACGTGACGGGATGTTGTGCAGTAACAGCAAGTTGTTGTACTGCAGTGTGTCGCTGGCTGCCATGCCGAGAGTAACAAATGAGCAGCCCACGATAGAAAACAACCAGAACAGTTTAGTGCAGTAGGAAGATAGAGCTCACACTATACAAAATAGAATAAAATAAAATAAAATTAGATAAAAAAAGAATAATACATAATCATAATAATCACAATAACAATAATAATTATAATAATTGATATATCAAGATGATTTTCTTGTTGAATCAAAACACTTTTCTTGTTATATATTGAAATGTTTCTTTTTATAAGCCGAAAAAATATGAAACTTGAGAAATATGACTCATTAAGCTAATCCTCAAGTCCATAAAGCTAATCCCTTTTAATCAATATAAATCCCCTTGACTGACATAGAGCTGCGTGCATGTATTTCCTTTTGGAATTCATGTTTTCTAATTTGTCAGTGCACGTATGTTTTTGTGCTTCACTCATGTCTAAATGTTCCCTGATCAGATGATCAGAGTTAGAGAGAGCTTATTTTCAATGGGCTTTAAGTAAAGTACATGATCTCATTAAGTTGGGGCTTGAGGCTCAGAATGAGAACTGGCGAGATTCCATTGGATCCACGTAAGAACAGAAACAGTAAACGTTCATAGTCTGTTGATTTTCTTTTAAGTGGGGCCAGTAAATGTAGGAATTGAACAGTTGACCCATCCTTTTTGAGGTCGTGTAATCATGTGGGTGGGTTTGTTTGGGGAGGGGGACTCCTGCTGATTCAGCAGATTTAGAAAAAATACCATAATGACATTATGGACCATGCAACTTCCATTTTGAAAAGTCAAATTTAAAATCTTCCTTTCACGCATGTCAGTTTGTTCTCAGTAGCTAGATTGGCTTTGATTGCATTAGGTCATGGCTTCAATTCCCAGCTTCCCCATCCACCCTCAGATGCATGTCGCTTTGAATCAAAGTGTCTGCCAAATTAGATCGTAGTTCCACTTCCTTTTTCTTACCTGTTACTTCCTGTTTATATTTCAACGTGTATCCACTGACCATCATTCAGTCAGATGTATTTTTGGACCACCTCCTTTATGTAAGACTCTCTTTGATACACTGGTGACCTTGCTTTTTAGCTATTTGTGGCAGTTACATGTATTTCTGTGTGTTTGACCTCAAGTGGCCGTGGAAACGTTTTTCTGATTTAACTTCCCCTCATTCCCTCGCCTTTGAATCAGACTCATGGTCGGAGGAACGGCTGCAAACGCATATGTGAACAACATTGTAAATTCAGTTTTAACCATGTACAAACTAAGTTGCAACCTTTAGTTACGAGGGATGAGTCCAATACAGAAGTGGAAGAACTTGCAGTTCACAGGGTGGCCACTTGAGGCTCAATCCTCATAGACTCCCATGTTAAAAACATTAAAGGTTAATTAAACATGTTTGAAGTCTGGTAAAATCGACATAGAGTTTTTTTTTTTCCAGCTCGCTTATTTTTATTCTATCGAGGTTTGGAATTGTGCGTAATGGAGGTGCGTGGCCGTCTGGGTGACACCCGGGCAGACCAGGCATGTTTTGTGGATACGACAGCACAATGGGCCCCGCCCCAGCTCTGCCTGTGCTCCACCTCTTTGCCCATTTCTGGGGAGGCATCAGCAAGATTTCTTTGTTGCCTGAATATTTGCCCAATGGCCACAGTGAGAGCGAGGAGGTTACGGCTTCCAATTCTCTTCTCTCACGCCTACCTTTAGTTAGTTGATTATGATTATGATTATGATCAAACACAGGACTTACAAATAAAAATGTTTTATTTACTAACTACAACAATAGAAAACAATGTAACAGTGTACAAATAGTAGAATAAAGGGGTTATTATGTTATATTCAATCATATTCATATTTCAGGGTTTATATTTATGTATAGATATATGTGTATATTTTTGAGTTCCAGTAAAATCATTAAGATTTTTTCAACTAGCTGAATTCATAATAGTGGAATCACTCTGCTAAAATAGCCTCTTTGATCACCACTGACACTGTGAAAAACAAGACTTCATGCTGGAGATTACCTGGAGACCTCTGTCTCTGTGTCGGGGGTCTGCCTTGGGTTTGTGGGTCCCCCCTCCCCTCTCCCTGCTCTCCCGCAGGGAGAGGGAGGGGCAAAGTGTGCCTGAGTGAGCAGAGAGAGAGAGCGAGAGAGAGAGAGAGAGAGAGAGAGAGAGAGGTGCGCTCTTTGCACAGACAAACCTGGAAAGAGGCTGCGCTCGCGTGAACTCTGAGGAAATTCGAGACGTTTTCTGGACGTATAGAAGAGAAACTGCAACAAAAGTATCAATCTTTTCACGCTAGTATCGATCCGATTCCGATACTCACCTTGGTATCGACACTATCGATATTTGGATCGATACGCCCACCCCTGCTCACGAGCAAGGTCACGAGAGGAAATCAATAAGGCATCATCATCCCGACGGATTCTTGAGTTTCGCAAAAGAACGGGCAATTTACGATTTTGCTCACGAGGCGTAAAACAGCCGAACATGCGGCTCTCACATCAAACGTGTCAAAGAAAACACAGTAGTCTGCATTTGCCAAACTAAAAGATGGCGAGTCACTCTTTAAATGAACTCACATTTCAAGCAGGGTGACATGTCTCAGTGGCGCTGCCATCTCTCCTCGCCCATCACAAGTGGCAGATTAGTGGGTTTTTTTTTTTGCCAAGTAAAGATCACTAATCCAAAAATAATGACAGCCTTTTGCTTTCTGTCAGCTCTGAGATTTCCAGGGAGAAAAAGGGAACATTTACCATTCATTGCCCTTCATTGGTGGACCCGGACTGTCACCTGGCATTCAGGCTTAATGCGCTGTGTCACCCTGGGCTGTCTCTCACCCGAATCTATCCCGACTCGTTCTTTTATGTTTCCACCTGCTGCCACAGACACTCAGGGGAAAGCCGAGTGATTCCCGCCACATGACTGACAGATGCTCATTAGGGCTTTTCCCACAGATGCTGATGAGGCCAGTGACATGGAAGGAGAGAGACGGTAGATGGCTGAGGTCTCCGCTCTCCGACGCGCCGAGGAATCAGTCACCGTGAGTTTCTTTCGGGGGACGATGTGCAGCGGTGCATGGCTGGAGACAGGCCCCACATACATCCCGTAATATCACACGATGCCAGCTCCAGAGCCCCCAGCCAGACCACCCCACGGTGAAACGCAATATGCACTTACACATCATTTTTATTAAGACCCGGACCGTGGAGCCGGAGTTGACTTTCACGTATTGAAGTACAAGCCAATTTGGCAGTGAGCAGCGTGAACCTAAAGGGAGTTTCATTGTTAACTTTATCATCTGTTTTCGTACTGGTTCTCGCGTAAATGTCTCTCAAACTGAAACTCTCTCCACTAAAGGGAGGTAGCAGCAACGAATGCTGAGTGGTTTACTTTAACTGCTGATCTTAACATGCTAACCTGTTAGCCTTTAGCATCGCGATAGAGTTCACCCGAGGATAAGGTGGTGTGCAAACACTGCTTCCTATTATAACTGTTGGGATGGCTGGTCAACATGTTGGTCGGTTGATAATGTGATCAGTTGGCTGGTTAGTTGGTTGGTTCGCCGTTTGGTCGATCAGGTGGTCTGTCGGTTTGGTTAGTCAGTTGTTTGGTTGCTTTGACAGTTGATCAGGTGATGGGTTGATTGGTTGGTCAATCAGATGGTCAGACGATTGGTTGATCAGTTGGTCAGTCAGTTGTTAGTCGATGGGTCGATCAGGTTGTCAATCAGTTGTTTGGGTGCTTTGTTAGTTGATCAGGTGATCAGTTGGTCATGTGGTCAGTCAGTTGTCTGGTCTATCGTGTTGGTAAATCAGGTGATCAATTGTTTGGTTGGTTGGTCAATCAGATGGTCAGTCAGTTGGTTGGTCAGTTGAGCAGTTGGCTTGTTTGGTTGGTCAGTTGAGCAGTTGGTTGGTCAATTGTTTGGTTGGGTGGTCAAGTGATCAGTTGGTTGCCTGGTTGGTTGACTGGTCTGTTGATGAGTTGGTTGCTTGGTTGTTTGGTCTGGTTATCAGTTAGTTGCTGGGTTGGTTGGCTTGGTGAGCAGTTGGTTAGTTGGTTGGTCTATCACTTAGTTGTTTGTTGGTTGGTTGGTCAGTTGGTTGATTGGTCTATTGATTGTCAGTCGGTTGATTTTGTGTGTTGGGTAGTTTGTAGGTCAGTTAGTTAATACAATGTCAATTCTCTTCTCTTCTATTCTAACTACAACTAGAATGTTGCTGAGATGCTGCTTCAGTAATTGAGTGATTGTTTCTCCTTTATAGTTTAAGAACCAGATGTTCAGATGAACATGATGAATCTGTTATGTTCTATAAAATACGACACAGCACTTTTCCACTTTTATCACCACTCAGCTTTTTACAGTGCACGTCACATTTCAACACACTTATAAAACACCTCCATACTTCATTTGTGTTAAACCCCGTTCGCTCGCTGTTGGGAGCCATTATCGGGCTCAGTGCACTGCCCCAGGGGAGTTGCCAAGGGGCAGACCAGAGGCGCCGGGGGCCATGACCCATTGTGCACCCTGAGCCACAGCCACCCACAGAGCCTCTTTTTAAAATATCAACAAAGTGAACATTAGCACCGCTGACTCCAAGCGAGACACCGTGAAGAGAGATAAGCGCTGTTAAATGAAGCAGAGACATTATTAGACAGAGACAAACTGCTGAGGGAAGATGTGGAAGGCAACGCATCAGTGAGCTTGTTTGCCAACTTGAGAGGAGGAGCGTCATTTTATTGACCAATGAAATTCTCCGGTGTCTGACTGACGCCCACCTCAGGCTTTGCAGATGCTCAAATCACTTTTGTTTGACTTTCACTGGGATGTTTTGGTGCAGAATTGAGGGGATGTGGAAGTTTTACTTGAGCATTTGTGTCTCGTAATAGCAGATGTTGTTTACTTGGGTCTAAGAAGAAATAAAAAAATAAATATACTGTTGAGGATACGTTTTACAGGTGTGCTACTGAAGTCTCTTGCACCTGTGATGATGGATGTGAGTAAACAAAAGTGTTGTTTCTGATAGAGGCGGAAAAAAAAGTTTGTTGCCGTTGAATAATTTTCTTCTCTAACCTCAAATCCACTTAGAATTTACGAAAAAAACAGCAATCAAACTTTGCTAATTTTCTTGATTATCTGTTTACATTTAGAATACTTTGTCGATTTGAGCCAAAACCTGGTGCATATATTTGTACTTTCATTCCAATACAGCAAAGCCCAGAGTGATTATGAGGCTAATTGTGGGCAGTTCACTCTCCTAACTCCTTCTACTTCCATTCTTTATCCAAAAATGGGCAAAGAGGCAGCGCACAGGTACAGCTGGGGTATGAACCCATGGTGCTATTCAAATCAAATCAAATCAGATTTTATTTATATAGCCCGTATTCACAAATCACAGTTTGTCTCACAGGGCTTCACAGGGTGGGTAACATCCTCTGCAGCATCCATAGCATTTGCCTAGTCACTCAAGAGGCCACAAGCCTTAATTATGGACAATCTCAAACCCTAATAAGATTAAAAAAAATAAGCAGTTTGAAAGAACTTAAGGGAAGCCTATGGTAATTGATTTGTTTTTGGAGGCAGCCTCAAGTGGCCACCCGGTGAACTGCACGTTTTTCCACTTCTGTATTGGCCTCATTCGTAGCGCCCCCCTAGGAAATGAAATTTGAAAAGCGTCATTATGATTCATCCAGAATTGAGAGGGTAAAGAGATGAGAATAATATGTCTTTACTGCATATTAGTGAGAGCTAGTCCAATTGTGAGCTCTGGTTTTACACGATTAAATGCTCATTTAAGCACAATTATGGATATTACACTCTGTTTCTGCTTTTAGAAATCCCCCTAAATCCTTCTCACTGCACCTTCAATCTGCCCTTGTAGGTATTTGCATGTTGTTGCAGAGGCTGCTGCATCGAGTAGATACAAAATAAACAGCACAGTGGAGCTAGAATTGAACACTGCTGTGCCATTTAATTTTATTTTTTTGGTTTTTGCATCGTCATGCAAAAAAAAACCCAAACTGAGGCAGAGATAGAGAGGCGGAGAGCCAAGCAGCCACAGCAGCAACTGGAGCCGCAGCGCTCAATTAAACTGACATCTGTCACCAGAACACAGCGCTCACTCATCACAATGGCAGGTGATTGTGGGCAGGTTAGGAACTCACAGGACACTTTGCAGCAACAGCAGTAGCGGCGGCGGCAGCCGTGGCAGCAGCAGCAGCAGCAGCAGCAGGAGCTTAGGCCTGATAAAGCTGCTGGGGTAATTGGATTGTTTGATGTGAGTAACCAGTATCTAAATCCGCCGAGTCATAGGTGAAGAAGTTGCTCTGGCTCATTATCGCCACCACAAAGTTTTTCGTTGTCTCAAAACCCTGTAGTTTCATGTCTTATTGCCTTTAAACGAAAGAAGAAAAAAAAAATATATATATATATAATGAGATCATACTAACCCTTCCAGTGATTTCCGATAATTGAACCCCTTGTGTTCAATGGCCTCGAATTTGCCTCAAACCGTTTCCAATCTAGGTGGCCAGCGTATTCCACCAGTGCCTGTTGATGCATATTCTACACATACCATGGATTAGACTGGAGACACTTTGCTGCCATCTAGTTGTCAGAGTGTAGACTATACACAGTTGATGGAAAGAAATTGGGAAACTGTCCAAATTTGAGAGAATCTGTGCTACAGTAAAATACATAGGAGATTATTGTTTGCTTCTACTGTTGATATGTCAGAATGGACAATGCAATAGAAGCTGTGGAAGTTATTTGTGTTTTTGCTACATTAGGCATGTGAGATTGATTAGTGGGACATTGCACTGTGCTGGGGTTTCAAAACATGTTTCAATGTACGATGAAATGATTTGCTGTCCACAATAAATAGCAAGTACAAGTAGAAGTCAATTATGTATAAGATAGATGGATAGATATATACATGTTCATTGTAATTATAGATATACTTCTGAAACAGAATTCGGGTCCCGTCCACATCGGTGCAAAGAAAAGAGAAGACATTCACTCAAAACAAAATAAAATATACCTATTTAAAAATATACATTATATACATCATAAATTATATAAATAATACAATTAGTAAAATATTTAACTAGATCAATCATAAATAACTGCCCTAAATAATAAGATTCTCTATGTAAAAATCTGGAAATGAATTCATAATTACTGTTATACTATGTTGCTAATTTGCATCATACCTAAGTTTATGTCTGTTGTATATACAATAATCAAATCAAACAATCTCCACTTAATTTAACATCTATCTGTTATGTTATTTTTATATAATAAATGATAAATGTATAAATTGTAATAAAAACAAATAATAGATGTAAAAATAATGATACAAATAATTAAGACAAAATAACGACAGAAAAAAACAAACATTTGACATATATTTGGGCTTCACGGGGTTAACGTGCGTGACAAATGAAAGACTGCATTGTTCAATATTTCCTCTAAGCCGTCGCCGCTTAAGGTTTATTGTTCCTCACGTAACTTATCACTGTATCATCACAGCGAAGGAAAAGCTAACAAATCACTTGCTTGTTTCACGGGGATTTATCGGAGCGAGCGATTACGTGAACAGGATGTTAAAAGGAGAAAACAGGTGCCGTCTCCACAGCGAAACACTTTGCTGTGTCGTTGTTCCGGAGGTTGTGATTTGAGCTGTTTTTGACTGAAACGTTTCGTCTTCTACTTTCCTGCGGAAAAA
Organism: Chascanopsetta lugubris; assembly: GCA_016785325.1. Lineage (NCBI taxonomy): Eukaryota > Metazoa > Chordata > Actinopteri > Pleuronectiformes > Bothidae > Chascanopsetta > Chascanopsetta lugubris. Next base: position 44,712 of record JAFBJT010036116.1, on the reverse strand, counting down.
AGTCTCCATTTTCTCGAACGTGTCTCCAACTCCGTTTCCAACCATTTGTTGAACTCCCCTGAAATCAAGGCTTGCAGAGCTCGCGGACCTCTGCCAGATATCTTACCTCGCCGCTTGCCAAGCGGAGACAGACAGACAGACAGCGCCGACCCCCACGAGCCAGCCTCCTGTTCGTGCTCTCCCTTCTCCTCTCTGTCTCTCTCTATTACCTTCAGTCTGTCTTTTTTCTCCGTCCATCACCCCAACCCCCCAACCCCCCTCCTCCTGTCCTCCTCCATCTGTCCGTGCTGGCCAATCTAGACGTGATCCACACCAAGAGAGGTGAAGACGGAGGGGGGGGGGGGGGAGGACGGGGGGGGGGGGGTGAAGGACAGGAGGAACTCCCATGGATCTTTCATCCGTGTCTCTATCACGTCCAGAGCTGCAGCTAAGGATTATTCTTGTAACCGATTCATCTATCGATTCATATCTTCAGTTGGATTAAAGGTGCATGTCGTATGCATCAGCTCACCCTCACAGTTGGAGGAGAACCTATGGTCGACTTCAGTTGTCGTTAAACCCCAAAAGATGTTTAGTACGTCCGTTTTTGCTTCAGTAAAAACATGGTGGCCTCCATAGAGAGGACCCACTCCTCAGGTAAACATACTTTAATGGGCTCATTTTAGGGTAATGGACAAAAACAAAACTTTTTGGTGATTATAAATTCATGAAAATGTTGGTATGTGAATATTTTTAGAAGTGACAAAATGACCGATATCTCACCCGCTGCATCGTTAAACGATTATTTGAATAGACGGAAAAATAGTACAAACGTGAAAAGATGTCTGAAAATGACGATATGACAATTATCCGACTTATCACCTGATATTTTCATTGTCTACTCGGCCTATAGACACCTTCATGGGGAAGCCTGCGGGTTGTGTGTGTGTGTGTGTGTATGCAAGCTCGTGTGCACCTTATGAGTATTCGTGAATGAGAAGCAGCTTATGTTTCGTCAGTTCCTTTAACAGTTACAGCAAAACATGAATGAAAGATCCAACTATTCGATGAAATCAAGCTATTTTTATAATCGATGAGAGTCGATTAACCGATTCATCGTCATGTCATCTTCAACCTCTCCTCCGGTAATGTGGGTCATGGGGTATTTCTACCAGTACACACAGGGCCATTCGGGGGTATCAGTGTCAGGGCCAGTGGTCCACGTGAGAATTGAACCAGTGACATTTGCTTCCAAAGGCAACTGCTGGCACCACTGAGCCTCTGCCGTCTCCCAAGTGATCGTTTCAGCTCCAGTCATGTCCTCAGTTTTAGCTGAAAGTTTAGCCACATTTTCGTGTGTCCACGGGTGCCGTGATCACCAGAGCCATCAGCCCCCCCCGCCCTCCCCGCTACCCCCCCCCCGCCCCCCGCCACCCCAGCTGCCTCAGAGGGGGAATGTCCAAATGAAAGGAGAAAGGAAATAGCTGCACACGCCAGTATCTGCAGCATCCAACAGGAGGAGGGCAGCGCAACACAAATTACTTTCCCCCCGTCCAAGCGCCTGATGCAGGATCCCTTTTGTTTGACCCACTTTCAGAGGAACAGTAATTGAAAGTTTGCAGGGGTGCGGGGGGGGGGGGGAAATTTTGGGGGGGGGGGGGGGGGGGGGGGGCGTTTGAAAATGGAACCCGCCGCCTGGTTGCCAATGCATGACCCACGTGTTTTTTTTTGTTGTTTTATTTTTTTATTTTAATGTTGCGCTTTGTGTAAATTTCAGATTGAGCTCCCGCCAAGAGTAAATAACAGAGCGTGTGTTCGGCTGATTTAATTTTCCACTGGGTTTTTATGCAGCGATGCCGCCCCAGAGACAAATCAGTCAGGATGTTCGTGGAGTGGGCAGTTAAAAATGGCATAATTGATATTCAAATGGAAAACAAGGCCGAGACTGCGTCCCAAATCACTGCCTCCCCTCACTCATTCATTACGCCACGTAATAGTCAATAGTTTATTGTTATGAGCGATAAATCAGGGCTCGCTGAGCTGCTAATGAGACTGGCGACTCACCATGTTTTTTGTTTTGTTTTTTTGGCCAAAAGGAGATACATGTCGAGGAATGTTGGCCAATCTGACTTCCTCTCTTGCATGTTTATTAGTTTTGCATTTTAGTATCATTACTATCATGTTGTATTTCTTGTATTATGTTTGGTCACGTCGTTGAGGTAAAGATTGTCTTTTCTGATCATCCGTTGAAGACCGCAGAAGGGGACGGGTTCAATTCCTGTGCATGCTCAGAAGCGCCGCTCCGATACATTTATAAATGACTTTTCTGGTGGCTTTTTGGGTCCTCTGGGGATTTATTTGTTGCGCTACCGCGTGTGGCCACTGGGGAAAACATGCTGCAAGTCTGAGGAGAGGTGCTGTATCACGTCCATGACAAAAAGAACCCGGTTGTTTGTAATGATCCTGGCCTGACCACACCTCCGTCCCTGCAGGACTTCATACTAGACACAGACAACACGGAGCCGAGCAGATCACTGGAGCCTGTTTGACTCGTTCGCGTTAAGGTTAAGGTTGTTTCATCCTGTCTTTAGGAGGCTACCCCGCATCTCTCCCTCCTCCCTTTGCCCCACACTTCTCTTCAACATCCACTCAGGGCAACTCTCATAACCCAGACTCATTCTGCATTTGTTCCCCTTTCATCATTGTGACAGAGAGCTCAGAGCGGTGGGGGTGGAGGAGTGTAAACACAGCAGCAACCTGCATATTTACCTCCGACGGGATGCGAATGAGAACCTTTGGCGCTCCGAGCCGTGACGCTGGCTTCTGAAACGGCGGGATGAAACGGCGCCAAACGCTCGCTCCGAGCCTCCCGTCGGGCGCTTCCAGGCACCAAAGTGATGGAGGGAGTCGAAAGGAAAGCTTCATCGATCCCCCCGCCACCACTACACCTTATATAAATATCCAGCAGATCCAAAAGAGTACATATATCAAAGTGGGTCAAACCAAGCAAGGAATCTTAGCGCGAGGGAAAATTAACAGATCAATCACAGAGACACGTCCGGCTGCTGCCACAGTCCCTCAGACGCGTCTGATTGGGCCTCAATATACGGACGCTTCCTTTGCGGCATATCTCAGCCATGTAAATATACCAGCGCGGGGAGAAATTAATGACCCACTTTGGCTACCTTTAATTTCCATATGTCTTCTTCCCTCATGTTAAGCACATGCTGTTGAGGAGAGCCATGAGCTGGGGATGGGGAAAGCGAGAGAGGAGGGGAGATGAGATATGAAGTCATGTGGAGCAGCCTACAAAGCAGGATAATGTCAAACCCAAGGATACGTGAACCTCTGGGAGGAGGAGGCGGTGGGGTGGGGTGGGGTGGGGGGGGGGGGCAGGGGTAAGGAACGATGTCACCATTTACAATATTGAAAAAGAGGAAAGTAAAGAGGAGAGGAGTTGTCACTTCTTCTATCACTTGCTTCCTGACGCACAGCTGGGGGTCGGCATGAGACCCGAGAGCATGTGGACGAGACAGAGTGGGATTGAACCAAAACCCATCTGATTGGTGGACAATCCACTCTACCCACAGCCGCTCATTACATCGCATGGAAAGCAGGGTGCATTGTTGTTATCGTTGCTTTATAAGTATTGGCAGTATTGCTTGTTGTGGTATAAAAGGTGGTACCAGTACACGTAGTAGTACTATGAGCATCGCAGTAGTTACAGTTGTTGTAGCGGTGGCTGCATGGTGGTAATAATAGAAGTTGTTAGGTAGAAATGGTGGCAGTAGTAGTCGCACTTAGTAGCGATAGTTTTTGAAGTAGTAGATTTAATAGTAATTGTTGTAGGTGTTGTAGCTGCAGTATTGGATGTATAACGGTAATAGTAATGGTGATTGCGCTTGTGTTGTATTGGTGGTACCGACAGTGGCTGTGCAAACGTTTCCCACCGTGTGACTCACACTGTTTGTATTGGCGGGTTCAATGGAAGACAACTCCCACCACATCTGCAGTATAATTAATGCTCGTTGTAATCATATGGTGAGGCGGTCAGGCCGCTGACTGTGCACTTTACATTGTGTCTTAAACACACTGAGTTCACGTGGTGAGAGCAAGACACAGCGCAGGCAACGGAGGCAGAGAGCAGCGACTGCAGAGAGTCAATAAGTAGCCGAGATGAACAAATCAATGAAAATGAATTGATTTCTCGCAGAAGGGAACTTTAATTTTTCTCCTTTGCTAAGTCTTCCATCTTTGTTCTGCACTTTATCGCTCATTGACTTTCCCCCCCGTTCTCCTGTGTCATGTCCTTTTCATTCCTCGTTCTGCTTCGTCGGGCAGCGAAGGAGAACAACACGTGTCACAGTCTCTGAAGCGAGAAGAATTTTATTTAGAGAGTTTTATTTATTCATGTTCACTTTTTGTTTTCATTTGTCATGTCATTGTCAACCTTTACCGCTTATCCAGTGTTCTGGGTCCCGGAGTATTTCTACCAGTACGTATAGGGACTTTCTCGGGGACTCAGTGTCAGGGCCGGTGTCACTGCAGCAGGGCCCGAGTGGGATTCGAACCAGTGACCTTTGCTTCCAAAGGCGACTGCTCTAACCGTTTTAATATTTATTTTCTTTGCATCTAATTTCTTTAAAAGACTGTTTCTATTTTCATTTCATTTTTCTAAAATATTTTTGTATTCTTCTTTCATTCTTTTTATTAAAAAGTGATGCTTTGTGATATCTACCTTTGCCAGACGGACCAACACAATCCCTTCTCCCATTTCCTGTTCTGACCTTTGCCTGTTCACACGCATGTTGTTTGCCATCACTCACACTGAAATGAGATTTCACTGCTGTTTGATGCATTAAACTGCATATGGTCCAAACTTTCACTCCCACACACACACACACACCCACATACACACACACTGAGAAAAACATGGGCTCCAAGTGTCGTCCCCTCCCCCCTATTGTCTCAGTGCATGCACAGCAGCATCTGGCCACACCCCTTTGTTCCTCTGCCTCTCTTAGCATGTCCCTCACGTTTTTTGGGAAGCTCCGCCTCACAAGTTGGATCGATAGTGCAGCCGGGTCTCGCGGACCTGCGCCGCTTGGTGAACAGAATTCAGACCTGTATCGCCCCCCCCCCCCCCCCCCCCCCCCCCCCCCCCCCCCCCCCCCCCACGCCCACCCAAAAATACTGCAGCCCAAGCACTCCACGGATCAGAGAGCAGCCTGGTATAAAAAAAGCAGCAGCAGCAGCAGCAGCAGCAGCTCCACAGATATTCTGCTCACTCCTCTCCCGCGCAGATGACAACACGTGTTTGTGTGCGTGCACCGAACCACGTGACCAGCCCCAGACACACACATCCCTTCAGTGTAAAATATCTAAGCGGATGTCAAATCTATTACACCCCAGATGTATTGTCTGCCTCTAATGGCGGCTCTTTGTAAAGGACCATAATAGGGCGTAATATGGCACAGGTAAACTGTCCATTAGGGCACCAAAGTGCTGAAATACGCCATTTAGCTTTGTCTCTGAGCCAGTTTGCACAATAGAGCATCTTTAGCACTTGATTGAACGGTCTGATGCTGCAGAGCCACATTCTAAGAGAAGCAGCGGCAGCACCAACACTTTCTCTGGTGCTGAGGTGCGATGCAGGAAGCTCAATTTGACTGGTTTCGGTAACGAGCCAGTGAAGGAAGGACGGACGCCATTGTCTTGTGTTCCACATGCCACTGCCTGTTTGGGGGCCGGAGGCATCGAGCAGTGGCGTCGCTGTCCGTGGTGCTGAAACAGCGGTCGACCCAGCTCACGGACTGTCCAGGGTCTCTGCGGCTGCACTCTCTCTTCAAGTTTGCGGCCAGTTTTCTTTTCCCCCAAGTTTGGTAATCAGCTACAGGTGCAAGGGTTGGGTTCCATTATTTTCTTTGACCCCTTAATGAGTTCCGTCTTGTTTAGCCCTAATTGGAAGCATCACTTTTAGACAATGATAAACAAGCTGTTCATTCCTCTTCTGTCCAATGATGGGCTGTAAATGATGATTTCTCCCAGAAGAGCACTATTATTTTTCTCCTCTGCTAAATCTTCCATCTTTGTTCCACATTTTATTACCCCCACACTATATAACCTTAACCCTAACCTCATTGACTCCCCCCCCCACCATTCCCCTGTGTCATGTCCTTTCCATTCCTCTTTCCGCTTCATCTGCCAGCGAAGTAGAACAACACGTGTCACCGTATCTGAAGAGAAAATAATCTGTTTTGTTTTCTTTTTCTTTTCATATTTCTTTTATTTTTCTTTCTTTTTTTTCCGTTACATTCAAACTTTTTTTAGTTTAGTAACATTTCTTTTTCATGATGCTTTGTGATTTCTACCTTTTTGCCAGACAGACCAACATCACATTTGAGACATTTGAGACATTAATGATAGACGAGCAAGTGGTCGGCTGTTTATTCCTCTTCTGTCCAATGATGGACTATGAACCAGTACTTGGCTCTTGCTCAGTGCATTCTGGGATTCCACCTCAGCTCACACAGCACACTGTGTACATACCATGCACCCATTACTATTGTGCACACAGATGTTATTCTGCTCCACTGTGCTGATACAGTTGCAAGTAATAACAGAATTCCTTTGATTAAGACATTTCTGTCATTGGGCGTGGCTAAGGGCTTAGAGCAGGCGTGTCAAACATATGGCCCGCGGGCCAGGATTGGCCCGCGGGCCAGGATTGGCCCGCCTAAGACCACGGGATGATTTTGCCAAGTATGAAAATGACAGAAAGTGTTGAAATGTTGTTTTATTGAACTGCACTTGATATCGGTGAGTTGAAGAGAGAAAGAGGCGGAGTAGAGAGTGTGTGTGTGTGTGTGTGTGTGTGTGTGTGTGTGTGTGTGTGTGTGTGTGTGCGGCGTACTTAAGGTTCAATTGGGTCATATTTGGCCCTTGTACTAAAGAGTTTGACATTTCAGAGTTAGAGGATCTGTCCTTTTAACAGAGGGTTGGGGGTTCAATACCCGCCTCCCCCAATTCTGTATGCTGCTATGTCTCCGACAGGTGTAACGTAACATGAGGACACGGGAGAAATCCAACAGGTATGGCAGACACATGAATTAGAAAAGAGATGGTGGGGGCGCTGGGCCTGGTGCCAACATTTATTAACCAATAGGAGAGCACGCTGGAGTGAGGTGTACTCTGGCTTTTGTCAAACACGTCATCCATGCAGCTATTACACCAGAGGCCATTGGATTAATTTGCGACTCATCCCCTAGAGGGCTCCCAAGGAAGAGAGGGTCATCTGCTAACCAGAAGGTCGGTGGTTTGATTCCGCCCCCCCCCCCCCCCCCCCGCAGATGTGTCCTTGAGCAAGACACAGAACCTCGACTTGCCCTTGTGGCAACATGCGAGTGTTTGTGAGTATGTGCGTGAGTGTATGAATATATGTGGTTTGAATGGATGAGGGGTGGGTGAGGGAT
>JAFBJT010036116.1:0-32178 GCA_016785325.1 Chascanopsetta lugubris | reverse complement strand
CAGATTTAATTGATGTTTTTTCCCCAATATATATGGAAATAACTGCACCTAAATCTTACACACTGAACCTTTAAGGTTGACTGAAGACGTGTGGAGCTGTCATTGAATAAGAAACAACACAGAGCAGTTCATACTGTATGTCTGTGGCGGGAGAGGACAATTGAGGACATTTGGTGTGTGAGTACAGGAGGGGTGTGTGTATATGTGTGTGTGTGTGTGTGTGTGTGTGTTGGGGGAATATGCGATTTGGCAATCTGAAGAGAGAGAGAGAGAGACACTTTCCCCTCCCTTGCAGGGTGCCGGCCGGTGTCCAGCTGTAAGAGGCCGCTCCTCCTCCTCCTCCTCCTCCTCCTCCTCCTCCTCCTCCTGCTGCTCTGTACATCCTCTCCTCCTCCTCCTCCTCCTCCTCCTCCTCCTGCTGCTCTCTACATCCTCTCCTCCTCCTCCTCCTCCTCCTCTCCCAGTATCAGGCCGTTTTGACACCCTCACCCCTCTCTTCCTCCTCCTCCTCTTCTCCCTCTCTCTTCCTGCTCTGTTTCATCAGACCGCAGTCACTTCACTCAACGCTAAATCTATTTATTCCTTCCTCCCCCCTCCTCCTCCTCCCCCTCCCCCCTCAGACATACCCAAGACTCTGTGTTGACTCCTTGAGGAGCGACATACCTTCCCAAACAAGCACAGAGAGGTGTCTTCTCTGCGCCTCCCTCCTCTGCCCCGAACTTCAGCGAGCTCTCGCTGTGAAAAAGCACCAGGCAGCATCCCTCAGATCTGTGGGCTGAACCAGCCCTTGTGCTCCCACCTCTGACAGATGGAGACTGACACCCTCACCATCTTGTGTGTGACCTAGATTTTTAAGTACCCCCCCCCCCCCCCCACACACACACACACACAGTCAGTCCACCCTGGACGAGGTTAGCAGTGTAATTGTATAAGTGTGCAGAGGGACTCTGGTGGCGATGGTGGCACAGCCTTATGTCTTCACTCCAAGTGTAGAGCTGAGTCAGCTTTCTAAAATAAAGCACATTTACTCTCAAGTGTGTATGTCTGGGTGTGTGCGTGTCTGTGTGTGTGTGTGTGTGTGTGTGTGTGTGTGTGTGTGTGTGTGTGTGTGTGTGTGTGTGTGTGTGTCCTTTACATCCAATTAAGTGTCTACCCAGCAACCGGCCCCCTCTCTGTTATCGAGCACCTTTTGTGTTCACTTTCAACACCTTCTTTTCACCCACTTCTCCATCAGCCGGCTACACCACCGTCCATCACCTCCTCTCAGGCTGCCTGTTGTGTCCTCAAGTGATAAGTGAGAGCAAGATCAAAGCAGAGAAAAGAGCTGAGCAGAGGGTGGACGTCATGTTAAAGAGGTGCAGCGTGTAGGATTTACTGACATCTAGTGGTGGCGGTGCATGTTGCAGCCAAATACCCCACATACGACCATCTAAAAATCCACACAGCTTAGACATCAGGCTGTATTTTCTTGTGATGTGTGAATCACTGGATTAATGGTAAATGTCCAATACAGAAGTGACACACTTGCAGTTCACAGGATGGCCACTTGAGGCTGGCTCCAAAAGTGAGTCAATCCCCATAAACTCCCATGTTAAAATGAAACATGTTTAAAGTCTGGTGCAAACTGTGGTTTTGGTATCAATTAGTCTCATTTGTTCTTGTGACAACTGTACCTGGGGTGAATTTCTTTCAAACGTATTTATGTTTGATTGCCGTTTGAAATTGTGCAGAATTAAGGGCGTGACCTCTTGACCTCTCGACCTGTCACGGCCTGTGGATGCTGTGACCGCATCAGGGGCCCACCCCCAGCTCTACCTGTGCTCCGCCTCTTCCTCTAAAACTAAGATGGCGCCTCAGTACAGAGGACCTGCTCTTAACCTAAATATAAAAGGCTGGTACTCATGAAAACAACAATATGTACATTCAGGTTATTATACTGATATAAAAACATCAGTGACAATATCTTATCCATTTCATCTTTTCTGTCACGTAAACGCTTTCTTCCATATCTGACACCCAACTGACCCTGCGTCTCCAGCCCTGTAGCTTTTCATTTCCATCACCCGAGCCCCTGCGACACACCCGAGGCTGCCATTAGCCTCCTTCTGCTCCCTGTCTGCATGGATCAACAAGGACAAGAGCAGGAAGGGGGGGGGTCTGCCTGGCAGCCATGGGACATCAAGGACACCGGGTGGTGATTTAAATTTAAAAAAGAAATTATCCATGGATGCACGTCAGAGTCTGAACTGAAACCGAACGAGCCTTTTCATTATCAGTTAATGAGATCATTTATCATAATGATCAGGTGCACAGGGAGGCAGCAGTGTCGCGTCAGGGCTGTGCAAACCTCTGACATGATGACTGAACAAAAAAATAGCTGCCCTATTGGCGTTTTCTATTCTTTTGTATTCACAAACCTCTGGCATAAAACTACATACAGACATGCAGACAGGTGTGCCGGTGTCTTAGAACTTCAATACGTCATTCTCAACCTTATTGCTGATAAGGTACAACTATCTAACCTGAAACAAACCCAAAGACAGGAGAGGTTCCAGGGGTGGAGCTAGGGGCCCCTGAGGTGCTTTCTCACTCATGTCACGAGTACAGTGACATAGATCTGATCACGGAAAACAGACTGGAGTCATGCAACATTTTCAAATTGACCATCTGTGTCCATCAACTCTGACATGAAAATCTGTGAAAAACATGAATCTCATCAGCCTCATAATATGAATGCAGCCATACACTTGGCCCCTCTGAGTAAATCAGGGGCCCCTAACAGAACAATTCTAGATCCACCTTTGAAAAACACCGGCAACGATTCAGCCAACTTACTCAGCCACACATCGACAGTTCAGCATGATGATGTGGCACAAAGCAGAGAACCCGCTTCTCCTGGGTGAGGCCTTCTCACTAATGCATCATCTCTACATTGACCCCCTGCTTAACATCAATGATGTGGCCTCTATCGATCCTTCCAGTCAGTGCGGGCAGAGGAGACACCGGTGTCTGAGTGAAACGCATGCAATGACCATTTAGAGTCAGGATGACAGAGGAGGGAGGAGGCGGAGGAGGTGAAGTGAGGGAACGCAGAGAGGGAGGTGAGTAGATGAAGCAGAGAAGTGGGAGTGTGATGAATGTCCAGAGAACAGACTATCTACAGCCTCTGTGGAGGTGATAACAGTGAATCACTTTACTTCATTCATTGTTCTTTAAACTGCTAAGTCTGCAATAATCTCAGTCTGTGAGGCTGCAGGAACATAATGTGGACTGCTTCAGTGTGTGTGTGTGTGTGAGAGAGAGAGAGAGAGAGAGAGAGAGAGAGAGAGAGAAAGAGAGATATTCAGTCAGTGCTTGTCTCTTGCCCCCCACAAACTTCATTGAGCTCAGCAGCCATCTGATTATCAATCAGGAGGTCACACACACGTGCAAACACATGCACATTCACACACACACACACACACACACTGTATTTGAGCTAAACCTTAAACTATCGTTAACTCTAAACTAATCTAACCTAATCTAGACTGGAGCTAAACTCAAAACTCAACCAACCATAACCCTCAACTTTACCTTAACCAAGAGCCTAGCCAAGCTAACCTGAGCCTAAACCTATTCAAAACCTAAATCTGACCTTTGACCCTAACTCTCTAATTCAAACTTTAACCTGAAAGGCGCCATAACTCCCTTCATTTAACTCAAACTAACCCTAAACCCAAACTTCACCAAATCACACCTGATCCTTATTAACCTACAACATAACATAAGTGTGTGTGTGTGTGTGTGTGTGTGTGTGTGTGTGTGTGTGTGTGTAAATATGTTTACACAGCCACATTATGGAGGGACAGAATGATACATGTATGCTCATCAAATGAAAAGGTTTAAATTTGGTTTATGGTTAGGGCTGATATTCACTCACACACACACACACACACACGCACGCACGCACGCACACGCACACACACACAGGTGACCGAGCAGCTGGGTCTGGAGCAGAGACCAGACTAAAGTGACATTAATGAATCCTCGGAGATAAAACAGGACACTTTGACGAGCTGCTCCTCACGTGACTTATCTCTGCGTGAATAACGAGCCCTCGTGTCACAGTGGGGGCTGAACTGTGGGTCCTGTGCATCCGTGGAAGTTTGGCTATAGGGTACGAGCGGGCGTGGAGGTGTAACTCACCCGGACGAGGTTGCTGACCGCCGCCTGCACCGCGGCCACCGGCACTGTGAGGTCCGGGATGGCTTTCCCGTCCACCTCGCCCTCCTCGTGCATGATGACCAGGTGGGAGATCTGCTGGGCCACCGGCTCCAGGATACTCTCGATGGTCTTGGTGTGGAACACCGGCATGGTGAACGACTTTGTACCCGCAGCTCCGACACAAGAAAAGGCGGCTGGTCGCTCCAGCAGCACCGTAGAAGAAGAAGAAGAAGAAGAAGAAGAAGAAGAAGAAGAAGAAGAAGAGGAGGAGGACTCCCCGCTTTCCTATTTCCCTCCTCTCCTCACCGACTATTCCTCACGGCAGACCCCCGGAGCACACCCTCCTCCTCCCGGCGCGCTTCCCCTCTCTTCCTCCGCTCAGCACCTCGGTCCGGGCTGGACTCGGACGGTCGGTGTCCTCCTCCGGTGGGAGCGACCCGAAATCGTGACAGGAGAAATCACCGCCCGCCACCCAATCACAGCCCAGCAACGCAGCTGCCAGGCGGGCGGGTGCGCACACCGACGCGCACTCCCGTGCACGCGCATTGCGCGCGTATACACACGCGCGCGCGCGCACTGCAAATAAGCTCCCTTCCGTAATTACGTCATGCATATGTGTGCCCCCCCCCCCCCACACACACACACACACACAAATGGCAGGTGTTGTAGAAGGTACTTTACTGTGCAGGGTTTAGTGACATCCAGTGGTGATGTAACACACTGCACCCGAGTACCTTCTCACCTCATCCCTCACTTCTCGGCAGGTAGAGTTACTGTAAAACCTGAAGGAGATGTTCATTTTTTTCCACTCGTGGCCTCTACAATAACATGGTGGTGCAACATGGCCGCCTCCATAGGGACATCACCTGCCCCTGGAGAATTCAAACAATGATACACCTTTTCATATGTGCCACATTCTGTGTTCTTGCATCACTGTCGTCAACATTGTTATTTTATGACATTTGGCAGCTATGTGCATTTCTAGGAATCCCATTACCTGTGACTGTCCTTGGCACTTCTGTCCTCTTTGTTCTTCTCATTGAAAGTAATTTCATTTTATTTTATTACATCTTATTTTACTTTATTATTTGTTCGGGTGGATGTTCATTTCATTTTCACTTTGTGGGCAACAGAAATGGGAATCATCCAATCCAGTCTTACGGACTGCACCTTTAATGGGAAATATGAAGTCGTAAGCTACAGCATCTAAAAACCATGGTGACATAATTACTGCGGTGAACCTGCTCCTGCAGCCCGTTAAAGGTCACCCCATGGACGTACGAATGTATGGGAGCCCACAGAGGACACACACACGTACACACACACCCATACACACACATATAAACAGTCAATGAAGTCGCACCTGTGGCAGTAAAGCGTTGGTGTGTGCTTTATTCGTGTGAAGCTTGTAAACCTGCATCTCGATACATGATCTGTGTTCATTAAAAGGTGGGTCAGGAGTTCATGTCTCCAGGCCTCAATGTGCACGTCTAAATAAAGACCCTGGATTCAGCTTGCTACTGCTGCTGCTGCTACTGCTGCTGCTGCTACTGCTGCTGCTCCCGAGGGAAGGAGTCTCAAAACATCCTGCACCCACATTCACACCCTCAGACATACACACACACACACACACACACACACACACACACACACACACACACACACACACACACACACACACACACACACACACACACACACACACACACCTACAGAGTCATCCTGCCTCTGACTCTACAGATCTTTCCCAGCAGGTTGCACAAGAATAAGAGTCTGTATTTAAATAAAGCTGTTTCTTTTCTTTCCCTACATATATCACATGAGTGATTTGAACGGTGCATTGAAGAGGAACTAATGTATCAATACACACATATACATACTTGTTTATACGTTTATCAGTATGTAGTGTATCAGCACTTGTCTGGTTAACCTGTCACTGAATGTGTGTGTGTGTGTGTGTGTGAGTTGGTAAGGGTTGCCCCAGCTCCTTAGACCTGAATGTGTGTGTGTCGGTGGGAAACCAGAGACCTCAGCAGCAAAAACAGCGATATTTATACCCTCAGAATCATGTCAGCCAAAGAGCGAAGGGCCCCCCAAACCCCCCCCAACCCCACCCTGTGGTGTGTGAGTGTGTATCCTTAACGTGGGTGTCGTCAACAGGCAACTATCCAAACCACAGAGACAGGACTGTCTTGTCTGTCTAGTTAGGACAGAGTATAAACTCCTCTCCTCTCCTCACCTCCTCTCCTTATCTCCTTTTTCCCTCTCCTCCTCTCCTCTCCTCCTCTCCTTCTCCCCTCTCCCCCTCTCCTCCTCTCCTCCTCCTCTCCTCTCATTGTCCTTAAAGAGGAGTGAGCCTCACACTCTCAGCATCTCAGACCCATAAATGGTTTGTAGAGAGAGGCCATAAAGTAAACGTGTGTGTGTGTGTGTGTGTGTGTGTGTGTGTGTGTGTGAGTAATTGAGGAGCACTGGGACAGGCTGCATCTGTATATGTGAACCTGTCCAAACAGACCTTGACAGAAAACATCGCAGCAGCTGCTCACAGAGGTTCTGAAGGGTTCTCTCCTCCTAATGGCGCGATGACCGTCTGGACCGTGGTGTCTGAGAGCAGCTGAATGCTCTCATGTCCTCACACGACCATCAATCTCTGCTGTTGTTATTGCGCCGCATCTGCTATCACATTTGTGACATGTTCGTTTCTGGGGGGGATGGACCATGGAGGTTTGGGACGGTCGTCAGGGAGGTGAAAGTCAGGACGCATTTCTGTTTCCGGGTAAAGGCACAGTGCGAAGAATTTGGTGACATCATGCTGCAGTGGTGAGGTTGAATGTTTCAGATGATTGCTCTCACCTCATCACTCTGAACATGCAGAGGAATCTACGCTGCCTTTCGCTTAAAGGTGCAGTGTGTAAGATTTGTGTCATTTTTGTCTCTAAAAAATAGTAAAGAACAATTACATTTGGACATTTTCATGAATTTACAATCACCCAATGTTCTTCCCAATTCCCCTTAAATGAGCTCATTAATGTATATTTACATGAGGAGGGGGTCCTCTCTACGGGGGCCGCCATGTTTTTACAGAAGCCCAGAGTGGGCTTACTAAACAACTTCAGAGTTACAAGGAGGGTTACCATAGAATCTCCTGCATGCTTAAATGGAAAGGGTGAGGTGATGGATACAACATGCAACTTCCTCTAGATGTCACCAGATCTTACACACTGCACCTTTAAAGTTTGTCCATTCTGAGCTTGCCTCATTATCTCAAGTCTTGTATAGTTGCAGGTGCTTACCCAATCACATTTCAGTCTCAGCTGTCACCAAAAATGAAACATGTCAGAAGTTACAATTATGTGACAAATGACGACCCAGCACCCCGTGGACACAGGATGGCTGAGGTTCTTTAGCTTCAAATGAAAGGTGCAGTGTGTACGATTTTGTGACATCTAGTGGTGAAGTTGCATGTTGTGTCCATCACCTCACCCTCACCCTCCCGAGAAATGCAGGAGAAGCTATGGTAGACTGCACTTGTCATTAAAACTCAAAAATCGTTTGATACTTCCATGACTACTGTCAAAACATGGCGACCCCCATAGAGAGGATCCCTCCTCACGTAAATATACATTAATGGGCTCATTTAATGGTAATGGGGAAAAAAAGAATTCATTGAGGTGATCGAGGTAATTATAAATTCATGAGAATGTCAGTATGTAATTGTTTTATAATATTTTTTTACAAGTGACAAGAATGACCAAAATCTTACACACAGCACCTTTAAGGGCACTTTTATGATCAACATGGGCTCATAGTTTGTGTTTATGGCTTATCAAAGAGAAGGTAATATTTATTATTTTGATTTTGTGTGTGTATTATTTTTACATTATATAATTCCAGGATAAACCCTGGATACCCAGTACCTTGAGACTGATGAGCTGCATATCAGCATTTTTACAGAGTAGTGCCCCCCAGTGGTTAACTGAGGTACACTCTCACTGAAACTCTTATCTTTTCCTTCAGTAAGAACGTTTTGATTCCAGCAGATCTGATAGGGATTTTTCACATTTCATTTTTCCGTGTGTTTAAGGTCCAGCGTATGTTATTGAATATATTTCTAAATTCCTATTGACAGAAATGGAATTAAGAAGGATGTTGACTGTCACTAATAACTGCTGACCGCTATAGGTTTGTGCATGGTCTTAAGGAAACAGTAAGGTGAGGAACATTTAGCTACAACAGCTGTTTTTTGTTGTAGCCCACAAGTTGAGTCATAACATGTGTATTTCCATTTACGATGCTTCCATATGTACATGTCATTTATCTGTTAGTCATTGGTCAATCACTGGAGGAAGGTAAACAAGGGATTGTTTACCTATGAGTGCATTGGAATACTGAGGCAGACAATTAAAGAATGTATTTATGTAAAAGAGAACAAGTTTATTATTTTCAAAAAAATCTTATACACACATGAAGGCCAGCCTTGGAGACGAAAAGCTTATAGGATTAAATTAGATAAATATACTCTTTCATATTGTAAAAAATAAAGATTCTCTCACTATGACTATGACAAGTTCAGGCATTATAAAAAAACATTCAATTTATAAAACAGACATTTGCTAAAAACAGTGCATACAGCAAATTCCCACAGTGCAAAACAATTTTCAGTGCACACCAAACAATCGAAACGACACATCGACGCAGACCCTCAGTTCTCCTTCAGAGAATCATACAGCACCGAGTGGTCTCCTGCCACAGCTTCATTTGTGGGGATACATGGTTCCCTCTGCACATTTGTAGAGGCCCGTCTTGGCTGCGATCCACTTGTTGTACCTGCTGACCTGCGTGTAAACACCTGGTTTGTTTTCCTCGGCACAGCCGTCGCCCCAGCTCACCACCCCGAACTGGAACATGCGGCCTGAGAGCTCACACACCAACGGGCCGCCAGAGTCCCCCTGTGAGGAGGTGACCACAGGTCACAATGTTACACACTGAATGAGGAAATCCACGCCTCAGATCGAAAGCCAGTGAGAGGAAGTGTGCCTTAAAGGTGCAGTGTGTAAGACGTCTATTTGTGAAGTTGTATCTATCACCTCACCCTCACCCCTCAGAGCACGCAGGAGAACCTGTGGTCGACTTTAGTCGTCAGTAAAGCTCAAGAGATGTTTATTGTGTCCGTTCTGAGCTACTGTAAAAACACGGCGGCCCCCCGTAGAGAGGACCCGCTCCTCATGTAAATATACGTCAATGGGCTCATTTAAGGGGAATGGGGAAAAATAAAACATCTAGGAGATTATCAATTCCTGAAAATGTCACTAAGTTTTTTTTGTGTGTGATATTTTTAAAAATGACAAAAATGACGGAAATCTTACACACTACACCTTTAAGTAATGATGCTGACTGGACTCTATTGTCCCAGATTCTCTAATACACATGTATCCAGTTGGTTGTTCCAAAGATCAAAGGTAACAGATGCAAAGGCCACATTAAGGGGCAAAGGTCACCTGCTAACTCTGGAGTCAGACGGTTTTTGAAAATCCAGATCCAGAGAGATAGAGTTTAAAGAGAATTCCTGTGATGTCATTTGAGGGTATGGTCTTCTCTTCTCTTCTCGTCTCTAATGTTCATTGGGCACTTATTTCTTACTCTTCATCCTCAGGTTTGTTCTCTGAACATTATCAGCACTTTCATAACCTGTGTGTTTTAATCTCTCACCTTGCAGGCGTCGGTGCTCCAGTCGGGGCTGCGAGCGCACAGCATGTTCTTGTTGATGCGCTCTGCGTAGTTTTGGCCTTTTTTGCAGTCGTCGTGGGAGAGCAGGTTCACCTCCGCCTGTTTCAGCAGCTGAGAGTAACGCCAAGCACCTGCAGACGACAACAAGAGTGTCAGACGCACCGAAACGGCAAAGAGAGAGAGAGAGAGAGAGAGAGAGACGGGTGAGCGGGGTGAGGATGAGGGCTCATTCGTTTACCGAAGCTCTCCCTCCCGAATCCTGCCACGCTGCACTGGAATCCTGCAGGAAGCTGCGTGCGAGACGGAGGCAGACACACCGTGCGGACGGACGGCGACTTCACCGCGCATCCTCCAGTGTTGCTTCTGATCTTCAGCAGGGCTGGAAGACAAAGACAAAGAGCGACTTTGAGCCTCAATGGGAACCTTTCAGGCGACGGGGGGCTGCGAGCGCACAGCATGTTCTTGTTGATGCGCTCTGCGTAGTTTTGGCCTTTTTTGCAGTCGTCGTGGGAGAGCAGGTTCACCTCCGCCTGTTTCAGCAGCTGAGAGTAACGCCAAGCACCTGCAGACGACAACAAGAGTGTCAGACGCACCGAAACGGGAGAGAGAGAGAGAGAGAGAGAGAGAGAGAGAGAGAGAGAGAGAGAGAGAGAGAGAGAGAGAGAGAGAGAGAGAGAGAGAGAGAGAGAGAGGGGGGCTCCCTCCCGAATCCTGCCACGCTGCACTGGAATCCTGCAGGAAGCTGCGTGCGAGACGGAGGCAGACACACCGTGCGGACGGACGGCGACTTCACCGCGCATCCTCCAGTGTTGCTTCTGATCTTCAGCAGGGCTGGAAGACAAAGACAAGGAGCGCCTTTGAGCCTCAATGGGAACCTTTCAGGCGACGGCGCTTCATGTCGGCCCTGAACAAATGGATGTGAACGTTTCCCGGTTGTAAAACAGCAAAAGTGCTCCAAAACAAATGTGGGGCTCTCTGGGCAAACAACAGCTCTCACTGATCCTGTGTGGCCTACGGGGTAAATGATGAGTAAGGTCCAAACAGCACAAAGCTACAGAACTCATTCGGACCACCGATAGAATAGGACAGAATAGAATGGAGCTTCGTAATGATTCCACAGCTTTTCAACCCAAAATCTAAAAACTAGCCCGAACACCAAGCGCTCAAATCATGATGTGAATAGTTACTGCCGTCGCACGCTCATTCACGTCCGTGCTCACCAATGTCGTTGTTGTAGCTGTACTTGTCGAACTTCCGGTGTATGATGAGTTTTTCCACCGTGAAGCTCTGCTCCCGCTCAGAATCCGTGTCATTAATGGCCGACTTCCCCTGGAACACCGACAAACCCTCGAGTCCCTTGCTGAACAGGAACCAGAACAAAAAAAACAGATGACATACCCGCGTGAGTCACACCGCCGCTGGAAATGACAGAGGGAGGAAATGATAGCGTGCTGTATTCTCTTTGTGTGTGTGTGTGTGTGTGTTTGTCTCACATGTCGGCGAAGCAGTGAGCCGCCGTGAGAACCCAGCAAGGTGAGATGAGGGAGCCGCCGCACAGGAAGAGGCCCTGCTCGTAGATGGCCGCCACCCATGGCTGTGACTCGATGGGGATGAAGGAGCCACCCACCACTTTGTTCATCCTCCGCTTGGACCTCTCGCCGCACGTCGCCTCTGCAGGGACGGACACACAGGAGGGGGGGGGGGGGGGTCAGCCGGGACACGTGACCGACAACAGCACACGAAGATAATGCAAGTATTGACTGATCAAAGCTACCTGTGTCGACAGCAGGGGGAGGAGCTCTGGGGACTGGTGGAGAACCTGTGGCCGAGGCAGAGAAATGGAGTCAGTAGTTAGTGCAAATCCAAACGATATGATAATATCACATCACGATCATTTAATGATATCATTGTTTAACGGTTATTAATCCTACATTTTGGAATGTTGCAGAATTCTTTCACAATCTTCCATCCTTTTGAGATAAAGCACCACGGCATCAGGCTCTGGTCAGGATTCCTGGATAAGATAAGATAAGATAAGATAAGATAAGATGAGATATAGTCATGAGTTATAAACTCTAAATATAAGTAGATCAAAATGTTTGTGATATAGAGCATATGAATAGCATTAACCTTTTGACCTTGCTATGCTTTTACCGAGGCACATATAAATGAATGCATGTATATGTATGTATGTATGAAGCATACATTTGAGATGTTACATGAGTTGTATACGGCCCGCAAATTCAAGTGCGAGTGATAATGAAAATGAAAATGAGATGCAGTATCAGTGATGATATTACACAGCTCTCCATAACATAGCCAGGTCCCAGGCCGCTGTTTTGCAGAGGTCAGCGCTTTACCTGCAGTAGTTGTGTTGACCCATTCCCTTCTCAGCTTCTCCTGCATAGTTTTCAAACCAGCTCCAGGTGAGACAACTGTGTCCGCTCTTAGACGTGGAAATCTGCCCCCGGTAACTGCCTCCATCCCCTGACCAGCACATTTCTGTCCATCGCGAAAGGGAAAGGGAGAAGAGATCAGCGACTGCTGATGCACATACATGGATGTAAAGGCCTCGCGCCTAGAGTCCACTCACCTCCACGTGTGTCTTTGTATCTCGGTGCCCATCGCCGTGAAAAGGCCTGGTGGGAGGAACGCGCCAAGTCAGTCATTTTGTTCGAATGTAGGCCGAGATTCTAAAAACACCTCCAGTGGTCCCGACTCACCACGTTCACGCCGAGCGCTGCATGGACGAGCAGGATGACGAGCAGGTTCATCTTCTCCCCCCCTGGTTTCACTTCTCCTTCGCCGGGATATTTCTGTCTGAGATGTGTCTGTGGGAAACGGAAATATAGAGGGAACCAAAACAAAGTGAGTTCCTAAAGCTCCCGTGACCTTATATGGGGGTTTATCACCAGACGGATGACGGACAGAGGACGGAGACACGTGTGACTGCTGAGGACACGTTCTCATGGCGGCCGTGTCTGTCCCCGCAGGCTCACACGCCGTTGATTGCGCGTGCCAGTGTGTTTGATGCTGAGGAGAATCTGTGTCTAGATAGAGCACTGTCTCATGTGTGCACCGTGTACTGAGTCCTATCTGCACGGCCTGCACACTATCGGTTCACTGTGGGAGATTGGCGCAAAGCACAGTCACTCACACTAGTGTTGCATCTTCATACAATGAATTTCCAAATATGTCTTCCATCTGAAATTACTTTTTGTTTTGCTATTTATATTTATATTTATATACACACACATAAAATCCAAAATTATTTCTCACTACTGTGGAAACATGGCAGCCTTTGAGGAGGAAGAATTCATACTAAAGTAACATAAACATTAAACACAATTTTGAATATCACATCCTAATCTATCTCCATTGATAAATCTAAATCCTTCAGACTGCACCTTTAACTCTCACAGTTTGGGAAACCTCTTGTACCTCTTGTTCAGTCCTGATGAAGCTCACTTGTTGATGCTCAGCCTGTGGCGTCTCCTTCTCTCATGCACTTGTCTTGTGGGCGCTGCTGCTGCTGCTGCTGCTGCTGTTGATCCTCCTGCTGCTGCTGCTGCTGCTGTTGATCCTCCTGCTGGCCTCACCTCCCATTTATAAACACGCAGGCTCCACATGGGAGGGGTTTGTGAAGAAGATAACATCACCAACTTTTTTTAACAAAGAGTTTGTCATGTCCTGTGACACGTTCACACACACGCCCCCTCTTTCCTTTTCTTGCCCTGCTATCACAATCATCCCGTTTGGAGGATGTTTACCCAAAGCAGGCTGTAGTTGATGAAAGCTGTAGTACTATAACTGTAGATAGAGCCACAGGTTTTACGGTGAACATCACGACATCATTTAACCAGATTATATCACGGACATGATATAACAAAAGATCTTTGTTATCTTCTTGGCAGCTTTTTACGTTTTTACTCAAAAAGTTTATTAAATGAGCAAATTATGTAAATATGTCACATCTCTATCTTGTTTGCTCTCACCACTGTGCCATCAGGTCTGGATGTGCCATCTTGCATGACTGCCACAGTATTGTCATTTGCCATTTGTGAATCGTGAATTAGAGAATATGTTCTCACCCCTGCTCATTTATTTGTCATTCTCTGTGGGCAAGATTGACACACACACACACACACAAACACATACGCACACAAAATGACAACATTTCCATGAAATGTGTTGGTAGGATGTGGTAGAAGTGGGTGATGACAATAGTTGTAGGTTAAAAATATAACATGGAAGTATTTACTCTAAAAGTCTTCCAAGTAACCTCATCAACAGCCGTGAAACCTGAATTTCACACAGTTCGTGTGGTTTGATGGAAACGATGGACGGCTATGAAAAACTATGAACAAATCTTGGAGTCCTGAGAGCGATGAAGTTAAAATTCAATGAATGTCTGTGGGGACTTCATAAGAATCCAATTATTTTGTGATTCAGAGGAAGTGAAAAGTCAAACCCGGTGTTTGATCAGAGGAAGATGTGTGCACACCTTTCATGACAGAATCCAGGAAAACCCGGGATGGTTGTGGTTTAAACATGTGCAGACTAGAGTTTGGTCATTTGTCTGTCTCTGTAGACGGCTTGATGGATTTAGAATGTCCCAACCAGCTCTCGAATACAGGTGTGCTGCCTTTAAAGGTGCAGTGTGTAGGAGTTGATGACGGCTAATTGTGAATTTAGATGTTACAGTTAAATCCCCCTCGTCCCTCGTCCCTCCCACAGAAGAGGAGGAGGAGAATGCAGGAGAACCTACGGAAGCCTTCTGGGATCAGTAGTAATCAAAAGATATTTAGCTTGTCCATTCTGGGCTACTGTAAAAACCTCTGTGGAGAAGACCTGCATTTGATGAAGATATGAGGGCTCAGTCTGAAATGATGATGCATACCATTTGTTTATCATTTTAATTATTCTATGTCCCATTCGTACCAATGAATATGGAAATTACTTACCAATGAATTACACACTGGACCTTCAACTAGACGGTCCGAACATTTGATGTCATTTGATTGAATTCGTCTCTTTTGATAACATAAGGAAGGCTTTCACTGTACATCAGTGTAGCATGGGGGAGTTAGAAGAACAAAGACATTTCCATCAGCGCAGAGAAATGGGGAAGGAGAAAAGGAGAAAGATCAGCAGAAAATGATAATGTGACTCATATACAAACACATATTTTTAGGGTGATCTATTACACATTTAGAATCAACCCCTGAATTGCCTATAATCAGATAATACATTCTATATGATGTTAAATGTACAAAATATCTGATATCAAACTCTGTCAGACATTCTAATGTCGCTCCTCTTCACTTTTAAAAGCACACATCTATTTTCATTTCAGTTGCAGTGGAGTGGATGAACAGGAAATCACCCAGAACAATGTTTTCACACCTCAGAATCTTCACACTTACATCACATGTTACCACAGTCTATATTCAAATGTGAGAAAGGAGAAAAGGACCAATTCTCATATGTCTGCCTGTTCACTGATTATATGACAAGGGAACAAGTTTTATAATATATCAAAAATAAGTTGATATATTACTTCAATGACCATAGTTACAGTAAGTTAATAATCTATTAAAATTGGAATAGAATTACATTTGAGACATAAATTGTGTTTATTGGGTTTCACAGTACCTGTCATTTGGTTTACATTGAGAAAAATAAATTAAAATGAAATGAAATCAGATCAAATAAAAATAAAAACAAAAAAAACAAGAATAAAATGGACAGCACCTGAGAAATCTTCTTTTGACTTCTGCATCTTTGGGATTAAATTAAATTAGATTACATTTCAAACACAATCATTAATCTTTCCCCTTCGGTCTGTGACCTTGATAACTGAGGCATGTAGCGCCATCCAGTGGCAAAACGAAATTATTGTGAGATTAGCGATATCCCTCAAGTGCTGCAGCAGGGTGGAGATGAATCTATGGTTGAAAAAAAAAAGTGCACGCTTACTCGTCAGCCTCGTGTCCGTTATAAAAGCCTCAGTGTTTGCTGCTTCTGGTGTGGATGTGGGTGTGTGCTGGGAAATCCCCCACAGAGGGCGCACTCCTCCACACTCCTCCTTCATGGGTCTGTGAGGAGCAGTGCGCATGCGCAGAAACGTCTTGTCTGACCGACGCTACTTTCATTTCACCCAAGGCAGATTAGGGGCTGCACCTCGGCTCACACCGAGAACTACAAGACAAGAACAGCACAAACTCTATCTTTAGTGTTTAATGTTTGAGGGGTTCGAGCGACTGAAGGTTTCGTTTCAACTTCCTCAAGTAAACATCGAAAAAGAAACGTAAACAAGACGTGGAGCTAAACAGAGGCAGCAATGTTCCGACAGCCCAAGCTAATATAAGGAAGACTGTATGCTGGTGAGTAAATATGTTGAGTTGTTTACATGTTTGAGCTTGTGTTCTATCTAATGCGAGTATCTATGTGTTTGTTACACCACAAAAAAACCCAGCTCCTCACCGGTAAAGATCTATAGAGACAGTGACAGTTGATGAAGTGGATGATAGAGGACAAATGTACAGGAAACAAATAATGTACAGGGAACAATGTAAACATGATATATTTTCAATACATTTTAAACGGATAAAATGCTGGTGCTAAAAGTATAATTCCAAGTGATACAAATTAATATTAAATGTTTTTTTAAAGAAAGAGCATGAAAAGTGTATGGAACAATCTTGAAGTAAAAGAATCAAGCGATGGGATTTAAGAGTTTTAAAGGTCCATTGTGTAGGACTTGATTTATGTATGATCCCCTGATTGTTCTCACTGCCTTTCATATCTAATACATCAGAAGCAGGTCCTCTCTACGGAGGCCGCCATGTTGCGGAACCATGTTTGAGTTTTAGTGATAAATCATAAAGGCCACTAATTACTTGGCAAGGAAGGTTGAAGTGAGGAGGTATCATCACACCACTATCAAGCATTCATCATTCACCTTCATCTCTGCAGTTGAACTAGAAAGGTCACTGGCTCCGTAGTGAGAAAACATTTTGATCTATGATTTTTTTGCCGACTTCTCTTTGCCCGGTGTCCTCGGCAGACCTGACACTACACCATGGAGCGACCTGCAGTCAGACAGAGCCAGCCCTGCGTATCCTGGGAGATGAAGGAGAGGCTCGGGATGGGAGGCTTTGGGCACGTCTACCTGTACCAGCACCTTGTAAATGCTGCCATCCACCTGGTCGCCAAGCAGAATATGTAAATGAAACACCCCGTGTCTGACCTATTTTCTTCCTGCCTTGTCCGTGTCGGAGCAGGAGCTGGGGGAGAAGATCGCCGTGAAACTTTGTCGCCTGGAGCTGAACGCCAAGAACAAGGACCGCTGGAGCAGGGAGATCCAGATCATGAAGAAGTGAGCGTTCATTTGTATGCTCGTGCTTATAAAGTCGTGCATGAATAAATCTCACGAGTTGTTGCTCTCTTTCTTTCACAGACTCAACCATGTGAATGTTGTTCAAGCCCGAGAACTTCCCGAGGAATTGAGCTCCATTGCTTTAAACGACCTACCTCTGTTGGCCATGGAGTACTGCTCAAGAGGAGACCTCCGCAAAGTATGAAACCAGAACCATTTGTTTGTCTCCTTACGTAAGTGCGTACAACACTGTTTACTTCAGTACATTTGCATTTTAGGTGTTGAATAAACCTGAAAACTGTTGTGGGCTGAAGGAGAGTGAAGTCCTCTCGCTGCTGAGTGACATCGGTACGTTTGCCCTCAGTATTTACTTTTCTGAAAAAATCCCCTTCAGTGTCAGTTCAATGCTTAATGTGATGTGTTTGAACAAACTCAGGTTCTGGCATTCAGTATCTCCATGAAAACAAGATCATTCACAGAGACCTGAAGCCAGAGAACATCGTTCTTCAGGAGATTGGTGGGAAGGTGAACTTCTTTTTTTCCGTATTTTCAGCCTGTGATTGACTAATTCTCTCGATTTATTCGATATTTCCATATTTTTTGGCATTGCTCCTATTCTGTATCGGGTTTCCTTCAGCTCGTCCATAAAATCATAGATCTGGGTTATGCAAAAGATCTGGATCAGGGAAGCCTCTGTACGTCCTTCGCTGGAACTCTTCAGTATCTGGTAAGATGTTGAGGCAGTAATTCATCTCTCACTGGAGACAACATTTCATCCATCCATCCATCCATCCACCCATCCATCCATCCATCCGTCCATCCATCCCGCTCTCTCTCTTTTCTTTTAATAATATCAACAGTAAACCTCTTTGTGTGTGTGTCTGTGTCTGTGTGTGTCTGTCTGTGTGTGTCAGGCCCCGGAGCTGTTTGAAAGTAAACCCTACACTGTGACCGTCGACTACTGGAGCTTTGGGACTGTGATCTTCGAATGCACTTGTGGCTTTCGACCCTTTCTACACCACATGCAGCCTGTACAGTGGTGAGTCAACATGTTTATTCATCTCTGTGACAAAGACCGACTGAGTATTTTTGGTACTTGCAACATTTTGCGCACCTACTTTGTTGTTTGATGTATTTTTGGATCTCACTCTGATGGTCCATCTCCATCGGTAGGACAAGTAAAGTGAAGAGCAAAGGTCCCAAGGACATCATGGCCGTGGAGGACATGAACGGAGAAGTCCGATTCTCCTCACATCTCCCGTATCCCAACAATCTCAGCAGGTAGGGACAAAGAAATACACCGTCCAGCGCTCCTCACCCAATGTGTTTACATCTAAGTCATAATTGATTGTGTGTGTCCAAATGAATCCACTCTTTTAAGATACAGGTTAACACGTTAGTCCTTTAGAAATCATATGCTGCGATGGTTCATTCCTCTAAGTTGGACAAACACACCAACATAATGTGATCGCAGGTCAAAAGACTCCCGATGTAAACAGTCGATCTGGGCCCAGATCCCACGTCTGGCCCAGATGCGTTGCTCAGCGGTGTCCTCTGCTCACCGCCAGTTTTCCTCCAGTCCATCATAGCCTAACTGTTGTTCGTTAAATAGATTCCCCTCCCGCGCCAGTGCTCAGTGACATGTTTCGGAGCGCGAGTAAATGAAGCTGTAACCACGGCTACAACCAGAGCTTAACGGTGCATGTGAATCTCATGTTTAATGCCAGCGTGTGGTGATACTTTGTGTTAACAGGCCGCTGCTCGAGCCGGTGGAGTCTCTCCTACAGATGTTGTTGCTGTGGGACCCTGTGGCGCGTGGTGGGGGGCTGGATCCGGACACGAACAAACCAGGCTGCTACACCACACTGCAGAACCTTCTGAATATGAAGGTCGGTAATGTGACGGGATGTCCTGCTTCGCTCGTGTCGGTGGACAAAAGGACGGTTAAACCAAGCTACTGTCTCCCTCCTTTCCGTGTCCAGGTGATCCACGTGTTGGACATGACGTCCGCTCAGCTACACTCCTTGGTTTTAGGAGCCGAGGAGGGTTTACACTCCCTGCAGCTGCGTCTGGAGACACACACTCAGACACACATCGCCCCGCTGAGTCAGGAGCTGCTGATGGAGACGGGAATCTCCCTTGACCCGCGCAGAGCGCCCGCACACTGTCTGCCAGAGGGACTGGTACGAGACTCCAGAGTCGACCCCGGCAGCTGGTTTTGATTTCAGTCTTTGTATTTTGATGAAAGTGTAGCTTCCTTGTTTACCTCTGACATGAGTCACGGAGTGTATTCCGGGAAATTTGAGGCTCAGCACAAATGTCCACTGGGAGTTTTTGTTTTTTTTCCGAAATGAGCGGAACCTCCGCCACTGTAGTAAACAACGGGATACTTTTCTGCTCTCCTTCCAGAGAGGCTGGGACAGCTCCATCGTCTTCCTGTTTGATAAGAGCCTGACCAAGTACTCCGGACCTCTGACTGCCAGACCTCTGCCAGACAGTGTCAACTTCATAGGTGAGGTATACGGTGTCCGTCAAATCCTTGTTGTCCAAGTTAATGTTGTGGTCCTGTGACATGTGTGACCTCTGTGTTGCTTCAGTGAGGGAGACCAAGACTCAGCTTCCACTGTCTGCACTGAGGAAAGTGTGGGGAGAAGCAGTCAGCTACATCTGTGGGCTGAAAGAAGACTACATTCATCTGTATCAGGGACAGAGAGCTGCCATGTAAGTGTCGAGACACACACACACAGACGCATATACATATATATATATAAAGTCTCAGCATTGTGGAGCATCCATGTGTTGTTTTCATGTGTCCAGGCTGAGTCTGCTTCGTTACAACACCAACCTCACTCGGTACAAGAATCTGCTGTTTTCCCAGTCGCAGCAGCTCCGAGCTAAAGTAGCCTTTTTCAAGACGAGCATCCAGCAGGACCTGGAGCTGTACGCCAAGCAGAGACACACGGGCATCTGTGAGTCCGTAACAACCGGCTGCTGCCATGCACTCAGGTATTTGTAGTCAAACTTGAGCTTTGATTGAACCTCTCGCTGTTGCTGTTTCGATCCAAAGCTTCGGAGAAAATGTTGAAGACCTGGCAGGAAAATGAGGAGAAGGCTGAAAGATTCTCCAAGGTAAGATGTTATGATAATGCTTTGAATACAAACGTCCAGCTATTCAACACGTGGCAGGCGCTGAGCGGAGCTCTCCGTTCTCACAGGTGGCAGATGTGGGAAGCCTGGATGAAGAGATCGTGGCTCTACACTCTGAGATTGTGGAGCTGCAGAGGAGTCCGTTTGCAAGGAGACAAGAGGATGTGATGGAACAGCTGTCAGTATCTCCGATATATTCAAATTCTTATCTTTTCCTCAAAGGTGTAGTATGCAGATTTTTCCTGATCAACAAAGAATCCTCTCGGATATCGAATAGAATCGAATAGAATGCCTTTATTGTCATTATACACAATGGACAACGAGATTGAAAGAGATGTAAGTCACCCCTCTCCACCAACCCTTTGATAAGCCACTGTAGAAGTGTGTGTTGCTATGTTTATTGGCAGAGATGCCATTAGAGAGTAGAAACCAGTTTTACCAGGTGTGTTTGGAAACACACCAACAAATCCTTTATACTTCACACGCTGATATGCATTCATTCACTGTTTTGTTTCCAGCGAGGAAAAAGCCATTGAACTCTACAAGCAACTGAAGGCTAAATGCAAAAGTACGTACGAACCATGACACTGAAAATACAAGAAATACGTTACAAGTTCAGCGTTTGGTTTCTGATGATTTGTTTCTTCATTCATATAATTCAAGACCCAAAAGAAAGAGGTTGGATTTTATAAGGACAGTAGAAGCTGCCTCTTGTCGTAGCATACATGTGTGGTGATGTTATTGTGTGTTTGTTCAGGTCCTGATCCTCCACATGGCTACAGTGACAGCTCAGACATGGTGAGGACCATACTCCAAACAGTGCAGAACCAGGACAGGGTGCTAAAAGACTTGTACACACACCTCAGGTAATTTCTCCACCTGTTCAAACAGACACTCGTGCAAAGCTTGGTATAGGTGTCCTCTTACACTTCTGTTCTCTGTGGTTTTTCCTCCCTCTCTTGGTTTTGTCCGCAGTACGATTCTGGTGTGTAAGCAGCGCATCGTAGGTTTGTTCCCCAAGCTGGAGCGGGCGGTGGAGAACATTAAAGCAGCAGAGGCAGCGGTGATGCAGATGCAAATGAAGAGGCAGAAAGAGTTCTGGTATCTACTGAAGATCGCCTGTGTGAGTATCTAACAAATGGAACAACAGAAGACGATTTGTAACAGGTGGTCATGTGAACTAAACCTTGTGTGGTTGTGTTTTAAGGCTCAGAGCAACTCTTCTTCAGAGTCAATTATTCAAACACCAAGTGAGAGGTAAGATTAATTTGAGTTAAAAATGTTATTGCTTGTGTATAATGAAAGAAATGGTCATGTTCCTGACTAAGTATCAATTGTTATTATTATGCTTTTTTTAAATCAGTGTCCTTTGAATGACAAAAACGGTTCAAAAGATAAATTCCAATCTCAGTTTTGTAGAAATAAGACGTCATATCTCTCAGAAGCAGCCAGTTGGGCTTTGTGCTATTCACTAAACCCACCACAAGAGGGCACCCTCTCACTTTACATCATCATTCCTCATCTGATGAGAACTTCAGTCCTCCTCATGTCACTGAAAACAAAGGTATATTTCATCTGTTTAGAGATGCTTGTGTCTTTCCTGCCTGTTACAGTGAGACTGTCCATCAGTTACTGGATGAGAATCAGCGTTATCTGAGTCAGCTGACGTCTCTGCTGCAGGACACCACCCAGGAGATGGAGCACAGTGTCATGGTGAGATGAACCTGGGTCAAGGAAGATAATCCTGCATATTTCCTAGAATTAACATTTTCTGTGGTGATACTTGATGTAGTTGTTCAAAATGATCATTTTAGCAACCCCCCCTCTCTCTCTCTCACTCTCTCTCTCTCTCTGTCTGTCTCTCAGGATCAGGACTGGAGCTGGACTCAGTACCAAGCAGTGAAAACGCCTCAGAATCTCACCAAAGACTCAGTGTTATAAGCTGAAACATATATAATCTATAAACAAGTGCCTTACCAGACTTGCACCATCTGAAAGCTTGTTAATTCCATACTATGTCTTTTATCTGTGACTGACATTTGCAGACATGTGATGCTGTGACAAAAATAATGTGTGAAGCTCGTCAATGTTTGACCTTGAACATGTACATGAATTTTATAGGAGCTTTCACCAAAACCTATTTAATTTATTGCTAATATGGAGAAAACGTTGCTGCTAATGAACTATGGAAGATGGAATGTGAGAAATATTTGTCAAAGTTTGCTACATGTTTCATGCCTTTGTTCAAACAGTTTGATTTGATCTTTTTAGAATCTGTCTTTTCACTATAATTGTGTTATAACATTGAGGGTACGATGCGATTGTGAAACTGTCTCACGGAGGAGCAGAAATCTGTCGGCACACATACAGGAAGCTATTTGTTTATAAGACCCTGGGTTCAAAACTCTCTTGGGAGCTTCTGAAATCCAAACAGTGAGAATGTAGCACAGAATAACATCCATAAATTAACATGTCACCAAACAAGAGGCTCAGAAACACTGTCCGAGAAAGAAGGAGGGAGATTTAACCCATGGTGTGATTGAAGCAATATGTTTGAATTATTTATTACAGGATGTTCTAACCTGTGTATGTGTTGAGTTCTGTGTAACTGACATGACATGAAATGTATTTTTCAAACATAAAACCACTATTTTAACAAAATGTTAACATCGAGTTCAATATCTGTGTTGAATACAGTCAATACTCACAGAGTGACTCTGCCTGACAATATAATTTCACATCATATTTATGAAACACTCCTGTGTTTGTGTTTTTATTGTAACCCCATGTTTTCCCTCCTTCATTTGCCCTGACTGAAACTAAGTAATGTGATTCAGTAATGGCAGATGTATTATATTCCACTGACACAAATAGAACTCTTTACGAGCACGTGGTCCCTCACAGAAAACTATGTTCTTTCCAGAACACAGAATAGAATACATTAAGGAGGGAACTTGACATTTAAATCGAAGTGTCATACAACAATCAAACATAAGTCCCCACTGAACTAAAACAACAATAAATGCTTCATAAAAATGTACCTGAAGTAGATAAAGTGATTTGAATCCAATGCAAATTGAACCGGATGTAGTCCAGTGGCGTGTGCACCTATCACACAGAGACGTCTGTTGTTTGTGAATATATTTTCATAATAGACAGCAACAACCCCACATGTGTTCAGTGCGTGCAGCTACCGGAAATGACTAGTGGGGTCTGTGATGTATACAATAAGGGGAGTTATCTTTTTGCCTTTTCCTGGTCTACATTTGGCATTTCATCAGTTGTGTTGTACATCGATAAATATGTCTAATAAATTGCAATTAAAACCGTCAGTCTTTAAAATTGCCATTTTAAAACCGTCAGTCTAGTGACAAATCTCCAGGATATAGATAGATACAACACTTGATACCGTACAAGACACAAAGCCTGGAAAACCGAAGGAAGATTCCTGATTGGCTGAGCTCCGCTGACGTAACGCCTGACATTACCATTGCGAAGTGGAACAATGTAGAAACGTTAGTATCAGAGTTCATGTAAGTCAAAGTTTGGACATATTTCCCCAATTACAACATAGTCGAATTTCCCTAGCTGAAGCAATCGCGTCAAGAGAATATATTTGGTAAGCGACACCATGACTTTAACACTGTTCTGTCTTCGCTGGTATAAATACCTACCAGTGGGCGTGTTATACTTCGGATGTGAGGGCGATCTGGCTGCGACATCTGTCACCCCATTGATCGCTAGGGTTGATTCGGCTGATCTGGCTGGCTAGGCGGGTGTCCCCTTCCTCCCTCACCGCTCCATGTGTGTCCCTCCCGAAGCTCCGCGCTCGGTGGAAGAGGACGAGGTCCCCCCGGCGGACGACCACTCATCGGTATACCAGTAGCTGCGCTCCCCTGCTAGAACCTCCAAACAAGCTCAAGGCCCATTTGTAGGAGAAACGTAGGGAAGTCAAGCTCCAAGCTTCAGACACATCCAAGTGAGGCACTGCACGTGGCAGTCTGCCTTCCTTTTGCACATGTTGTTATCTAAGTTTCTGTGTGTGCACGTACATCCACATACTATTTACTCAGTCGTGCTTTTGATTAACTTTGCCTGGTAGTGTTTGTTTGATAATTGTTTGTAATCTTATTTGTTTTTAGATTTGACACTAGTTTCACCTTGCAATTTATATCTGCCATTTACAAACATGAACAAAACATTGTTTTTTTATTTTTACTATTTATATTTTCACCCCCGTCTAATGTATTATTATGAAATAATATAACCCTTTATTCGTCCCACAGTGGGGAAATGTGCATAGTTACTGCAGCAATAAAGCTCAAAATACTGTAGCATGAAGAAGAGCACATGCACCGTGATTGTATAAAAAGACTAATAAGAGAATAATGAACACAAAGTATAATACAAATATGCACAAAGAATGCACAAGGAAAAATACAGTTGTACACAGTACAGAAGTGGGGGGTGAAAGGCACTCATTCCTTCTTGTATCAAGTGACCAGATTATTGTAGTGGTTTGTTTCACGAGTGATATTATTGTATGACGGTAATCAGAGTCTAAAAAAACACAGTCAGATTTATATAAAACATACTACAGTGTTTTTCAGATTCAAACGGAGGGTAAATGTGTCTTACAAAGCTACATTCAAATTCGATCTAAGATTTCCGACTGTCCCTTGAACGCAGCACAATGTAAAAAGTAAAACGAAGAGTGGAACCTGTTGGAGGCGGGGTAGGTGAGTGATTAGAGCTCAGGGGAAGCTCTTTGTAACACTAAGGTCATCTCAGTTTATTTCTCATAACACTGCTTTGACCCTCTCTACCATACATCGATTACTGAACAGCCAGCTCGGCGCTAGGTGAGTCCACCCGCGCGCTTGTTCAACGGCGACTATCGCAAGCTAGCACACGATAGCATGAGGCGAAAACAAATGGACCCACCCGATAAAGGGAGCTAGCTTGCAGGCTAGCCTCGGCTACCTAGGCTATCGTTACCCGAGGAATGCGGCTCGTGTCAGACGGCTTTCTGTCATCGAACTGGATCATTTCTTGGTCTTTGTGTCGTGGTCGTAGCGTGGCTGCGGTGCTATCGCTGTGTTGGCAGTATAATTATATGGCTACTTCCCTCCTGTGCAAGCTAGTAGCGTTAGCAGTAGCCAGAGTGCTTAAGAAGTGCGTTTGCTAACGGTGGCAGTTAGACAGTAGATACCTTACAGTCCATGTTTGTCTAAATTAATGTCCAGGGTTGAAATGATGTTGTTAGGGCACTTAAAGGTTCATGCTACCTACGTTGGACCGCTGTGCTGCGTTCAGTTGGTGTTGCTGAACCAAACACACCTATGAATGAAGCCAACGTACATTAGTACGACTCACTATAATGTACAGTAGTTGCTAATAGTATGTGAAGTGTGCACTTTTGTCTATCCCTTGTGACTTTAAAGGAGAACATAAATGATGATATTTTGACTATGAACAAAAGGTGTATATCAAGTAAGCTTGGTTCACCATTTGATTTGAAAAGATAACATTTTGGCCTAACTTCAAACCTTGTATGGTATAATACAGCCATGTCAATGCAAATATTATATCCTCTGCCCAAGTACCACTACATTCATGTACTACCACCACTTAATGTAAATATTGCCACTACAAAATCTTGCAAAAACTGAATTTGTGTATATTTGTTGACACAGCAAGCTTTGGTGTTGTCCCCCGAGAGCATAATGTTGTACTGTAATGTTTTACTCTCATACTCTCTGCCTGTAGGTGAGCGCTCTTCATGATGACAATGCCACATGTCGGGGCAGTGTTTGCTGCCATAGCAGGAGTGATGGCCTTCATGCTGCACTCCTCCATCCACAAGATAGAGGAAGGACACCTGGCCGTTTACTACAGGTACAGTACAATCACAACATGGAACCTGTGACAGAGCAGAACACGAGCCACATGCTGTGTCTCTGCCTGTAGGTGAGCGCTCTTCATGATGACAATGCCACATGTCGGGGCAGTGTTTGCTGCCATAGCAGGAGTGATGGCCTTCATGCTGCACTCCTCCATCCACAAGATAGAGGAAGGACACCTGGCCGTGTACTACAGGTACAGTACAATCACAACATGGAACCTGTGACAGAGCAGAACACGAGCCACATGCTGTGTGGATGTAGGCAGATTGTCTATTGTTTGAAGCCCATATGCAGAGGGTGAATATGTCAGCGTTACCCGGTGCAGAAAGGTGTGTCTGCGTCAAACCTGTTTGGCCGAACTGAATTTTTTGTTCAAATTGATTGAAAGGACGTTGGATGGTTGGTAGTACAAAGAATGAACATCACCAGTTTGTGGGTAGAAAGTAAGATCATTGGAGGGCGGAGTGGCATTACATCTGATATGTATTGTAGTTGTCTGTAGATGTCTCAACTCATTCATTGAATATATTTATTGTTGAGTTAATAGGAACACCCTGTATTACATTTATACATATGAGAAATATTCCTACTTGTTCACAAATTACTGTCACACACTCTTGTGCATTCCCTTTCTAAATCGTATGCATTTGTTTCAGGGGTGGAGCGTTGTTGACATCACCCAACGGCCCTGGTTATCACATCATGATGCCTTTCATTACCACCTACAGATCAGTGCAGGTAAACTCAGAGCTTCTGCTCTATGACTTGGACATAGACTGGAGCTAACATTGGATACTAAGAGTCATCCATCCTGACATGAATACCAGAGGGTCTTCTATAAATAATCTGCTACCCCATCCAAACATGTGCCACTCAGCATTGGCTGTGCCAGCATGGCATTTTTTTTAAACAATTAGTTTATGCACAATTATTTGTGCAGCTAAATAAACTGTATTTAATTTCTCTATTTGTTTAAAATGAAGACAAATCCAATTTTATCGAATAGAAACTCCACCATCTGTACTTACTTGACTTGGCATGGAGAATGAGTAACCTTATGCAAAACCTGTATTTTCAAATCAAGAGTGAACTTGCCCGCTCTACTTTTCAAAGTTCATATTTAAATTGTGGGTTTCACAGTTAGAGGTTAACTTGGAACATGCTTCTCCATATGCTGCTTCACTTACCTTGATAAACACAGAATAAAGCAGATAAGTACATGTTCATGAGTGAATGTTTGCAGCCACAGACTAATTTTTCACATTTTACTTTCAGACTACTCTCCAAACTGATGAGATCAAGAATGTGCCTTGTGGAACCAGGTGAGTCTAAAAAACAAAACAAAATCAGTCCACTCATCAAGAGGATGATGTATTTCACCAACTCTTTTTCTTCACAGCGGTGGAGTGATGATCTATTTCGACAGAATAGAAGTCGTGAACATGCTGGTCCCTTTAGCTGGTACAGAACGTTCCTAATTCCCTCATCGCAAAAGTTCCTCCCCTTGTTGATTTACTCCTTCCAGCTGCTTAATGTTGTGTTTGTGCTGTGCAGTGGTGGACATTGTGAGGAACTACACTGCTGATTACGACAAAACACTTATTTTCAACAAGATTCACCATGAACTCAACCAGTTCTGCAGTGTGCACACACTCCAAGAGGTCTACATCGAGCTGTTTGGTGAGTCAACACTGTAGAAAGCACCTTTCCCCACTAAGCATGTAGTAGAACCTATCGCCACCCTTGGTTGTCATTCAAGCTAATGGGTGATAAGCTTGAATCACCCATTAGCTTGATAAGCTTATAGGTGATTAGTTTGTCCATTCTGGGCTGCTTTACATTGCATTTGTAAATCTAAAGGATTAATTCCAGGGTAATGGAAACTACAGTTCTTACCTTCAATGGATTTCACATATATGCATGAAAATACCAGTATGATCATTTTTAGGTTATGTTTTCCCAGTAGAATGTGACACACTGCTACTTGAAGTATATTCTTAAGACAACAACTTGTGCTGTCATTGATAACATTCCTGGAATCCGATGAACAGAGTGTTGTGTATTTAAAAACAAACAAACACTGCTGTTGTTTTTGTCTTGCAGACATAATAGATGAGAATCTGAAGACGGCATTGCAGAAGGATCTCAATATGATGGCGCCTGGACTTACAATACAGGTATTAAACATGGTGATAATACATGGTGCAGTTCAGCTGCAGAGTGAGTCGACAGACTGGAATTCAAGTCACAAGGATGA
Organism: Chascanopsetta lugubris; assembly: GCA_016785325.1. Classification (NCBI taxonomy): domain Eukaryota; kingdom Metazoa; phylum Chordata; class Actinopteri; order Pleuronectiformes; family Bothidae; genus Chascanopsetta; species Chascanopsetta lugubris. The sequence continues at coordinate 3,557 of JAFBJT010036116.1, read as the reverse complement.
AGCATGAGGAATCTGTCTAGTTCAGTTCGACTTACTGAAAGTGCTTCCTCTGAATGCGGTCAGCTGAGAAGCAAATCGGACCAATGACTGGCAGCACAGGAAGTGTAATTTTCGATGTCATAAGACACTAAATCTTTTGACTCTGTAATGCTGTAAAAAAAACTGACACATTTGGAAAAGTATTAGTAGTGGGCAACGTTGGCTGTAATGGCGCTGTATTCTTGAAAAAATATCACTCAACTCGCCTAAGAACTTGTCCGCTGCTCACTTTAAAAAGGTCTGGCATATTGATAGTGAGCAAACGCCCATCTTGTGTTTCTTTGTTTGTTCTCCTCTGCGCTGTTTCCACATCGTGATGAAGGCAGTCCGAGTCACCAAGCCAAAAATCCCAGAGGCTATCAGGAGGAACTTTGAACTCATGTGAGTGTGTTAATTTCTGCGCACCAGCACAGTTCGAGTGCACATTCCCAATTCCCCCGAACCCACCCACTTGGTTCAATTGGGACCACACAGAAAGGAAAATGTTTGCGCAAATGTGTTTAGATTTTTGTTGTGTGCGTGTGCGCGTGTATGTGAACGCAGGGAAGCAGAAAAGACTCGGCTGTTGATAACGGTGCAGACTCAGAAGGTGGTGGAAAAGGAGGCCGAGACTGAAAGGAAGAAGGCTATTATTGGTACGTATATGTGGCATCTTGGTCTGACTCGCCTCGACGTCGATGTTTTAATTCATATGAGCTGTTGATACAACTCTTTGAGGCGCTCGTGTCTCTCTGTCCCACAGAGGCTCAGAAAATGGCTCAGGTGGCAGAGATCCATTTCCAGCAGAAGGTTATGGAGAAAGAGACGGAGAAAAGGATCTCTGAAATAGAGGGTGAGCCCGACTGATGTCATCGCATACCATCTAACATGGTTTTTCTGTGTTTCCTGTATGTGGTGGTTTGTCACGTGTCCGTCTCATTCAGTGCGCCGTCTTTGTTTCAGACGCTGCCTTCTTGGCCAGAGAGAAGGCGAAGGCCGATGCCGAGTATTACACTGCTGCCAAGACTGCTGAAGCAAACACGGTAACATTTCAAAAATATTTTTCTCTACATGTCATCTTCACTGGGGTTGTCAAGTTTTCCTCTATAATCGAATTAGAATTGAATCTCTCCCACATTTCTGATATTCAAATTATTTTCAAAACATTTTTTTTGTATTTGTTTGGAAATGTAGCTTCACTCCTCACATGCACCTTTTTTTCTCTTGCATCCTTGCAGGTGAAGTTAACCCCCGAGTACCTGGAGCTGATGAAGTTCCAGGCCATTGCAGCTAACAGTAAGATCTACTTTGGCCAGGACATCCCCAACATGTTTGTTGAAGGCACCAACAGTCCACTGAAAGCAGGGCACGCTAATCCGCCCAGTGAATCGGACTTTTTGAAAAGAAAAAGTGAAGGGCAGTGAGTCCTCGGCTCTGCCCCTGCACAGGACAGCAGAACCCGGTGAGGCCTTTGTCTTGTCTGGGGGGTGGAGGGCACTAAACTGAAGGGGACAGCTTTGCAGCTAGTTCAATGAATAACGCACTTCAGTCTTAAATCAAAATGGCAAATATAATGGTGGGGGGAAATCTGGGGGGCGAGAAAGGACAAAAAAAAAGGAAAGATTAAAAGGGACTGGATTTCTTCACCTCCCACTCAAATTTTAGGAGTGTGAACGATGCCATATTTAAGAATCAAAAGCATAATTAATGCTTCTGCCTGGGAAGGCGACGGCAAGTCGTCCTAATTTACATGTGCTTGCAATCAGTACAGTGCTGAACTTTGCTTTTGGGTCGGCATTGGTTTTCGTTTCTTTGTATGCAAGAGGAGTGATTTGTGATGAAAGTGAACGTGATTTCTTTCTTTTCTTTTTCTTTTTTTGAACTAATTTCTACTTCAGCTGAACTGGAATCTGACGGGGACACTAATTAAGAGTTGGATGGTCGGTGTGGGTGGATTATTTTGGTCAGTCATCTCTTACTCTGTATCGCTGGTTGGTGCTTCGCTCGCAGCAGGCGTCAGTGTGAGCGCTGCTTTAATCACACAGTCCAGTTAATATACCAGTCAAAGCATTAAAGTGTGAAGGACAAGGCAGCGTTCATTAGTGAGATTTGCCTAAATTTGTAGTTGACCGAGGCTGCAGCGTCTCAGTAAAAGTTTTTATGCGCTGTTCTGCGACCAAGTGGCCTGACTTTGTGGAATCGTCACCTAAGCCTGCATGAAATTAAAAGTACATATAATTTGATAGAATTGATCCTCTTAGTGGGAGGGTGGTCAGCATGTGTTCAAACCATGGATGTACTTGAAGGACCGGATACAGCGTTAGAGGCGGGGCTCTGGTCTGTCCTGTAAGGATGTTCGCTTGCACATGAAGCACAAAAATGTCTCGGTGTTTGCACATTTGCTTTGATATCTAGAAATATAGATTAAAAATTTGTTTGGAGAATTGTGGATTTCTCACTTGACTACTGAGGGATATGCAAGTAATTGTACTATAAAGTTGAAGAACGTCAAAAATGCATCCGCTGCTAATTTCCTTTCTTTTTGTATTTTTATTAGCTTTTTGGAAATAGTCTCTTGGACCACATGGCACTAAGTGACCAACATATGAGTTGCAGTACCACACTTTGACCTTTGTCTCAAATCTTGGGGCACTTCCTGTCTCTGGTTCTTACAGTACATCCGTGGTTCAGAGAAGCTACAAAAAGACATTTACTGTGAAGCCAACTGAAATGTTCTAATGCTGCTGAGCTCAAATATGCCATTGATTCTAAATTAATTCAAGATGGATGCGAGTTCAAAGTTAATTTGTATGAAGGCGCATCAACGGATGAGTTAAATGCACGATACACTGGAAGGAGCCGTGATGTCTTCCCTGTCAAGAAGCCTGTAAATTTTTCTTTTTCCTCCATCTGTTTTTCACTATTAAGGGGCTGTGCATGAAGAAAATTAATTCAGGCTTTATTTAAATGATTAGCTGTGCCTGCGTTTGTCTGTTATTTCAGTTCTTCTGGACAGATTATTTACAAATTACTGCAATATGGCTTAAGTGTACATTCTCAGGAAACCTTTATTTCAGTTGAAAGTTGCTCCAAGTTCAATCCTTGCAGAAGTAAAAAATGACCACTTTGAAAGATTAGTAAAGAAAAATAGCGTAGTGATGTGTACAGTAATGACTTACTCTCTTTGAAGCATTAACTACAATTTAAAATGTGCTGCTGCAAATGTCAAAGGTAACACTTTAACTGCACATCATTCATCGGTTAACAAAAATGTCTTTGTTTCTTTAACTCCATAATTGACATTTTTGCTCAAATAATCTTCGATCTTTGCTCAGCAAGATGATTTAAATGGTTTTTATGGCAACATAAGCAACATGCATCTTCGACAGTGAGAACAAGTCAGACACCGGAGTTCTGTCGCATTTTATAGGTGAATGTTCATGATGTTTGGGCTTAAACCAGATGCAAATTGGTGCTAGTTTTTTTTTTTTTTTATTGTGTTTCACTTTTTGCTGGTTGTTCAGTTCTTTGGTTCAGAA
>JAFBJT010036113.1:114106-155790 GCA_016785325.1 Chascanopsetta lugubris | reverse complement strand
AATCTCACATTCGTCTTTTTTGCTTTGTCAACATCCCTCAGCGGTAAAGGTCCAGTGTATGAGATTATAAGACTTCCCATTTCTGTTGTTGCACCACCTCCACAAGAACAGAGTCATTTGTCCTCACTCCCTGGGCTGCAAGAACAGAATGACACCATTCTGTTCTTGCAGCCCTGGTTTGGGAGTTCTCGCAGTCTGTTCTCGACACATCATCTCGTATTGTCTCGTATGATGTCCGACAATTATGGTGTGCGATTGGTCAGAAATGTGAAGGGGGCGTGGGTAATGCAAAAAGGAGGAAACGTCATTCCCGTTTTTCTGCTGACACAGAAGAAGTTGTACACTACTCAGATTCCCACAATGCACAATGTTGTGGAGCATGTATCAAAATCAGACGAACTAAACCTTTAAGGGACAACGTCCGCACTCACCCGTACTGCCCGATCGGATAGTGATTGACCTCTGAGACTTTCTGAGTGGGACATCCCATGAAGAAGAGCGGGACGCAGAGAAGAGTGGAAATGATCAGCATGGCCACAGAGAAGCGTGGGATGGTCTTCAGAGAGAGCCCTGCCCTCTTCATGATGACTCCGCCCACAAGCATCCCCACCGCCACCGCTGGCAGATTCAAAGCACCTGGAAACCATAAACAGTTACTGTATTTCTGTGAGCAGGAATTTATCGTCCGCCGACGAGGGCCAGAGGAGTTTCGCAAACACAATGCGATATTTCACTTCATCTTTAAGCCGAAACATGACACGGTAGTAACCTGAGAATAAATCGATGGTTGCGCTGCACTAATACAAATAAAGTTTTACTATAAGAGAAGATGACAGCGTAATATTCTCTTTAGAGAGAAGCCACAGCAGAAGACGGGCTGATGCACTCCAGAGCCCGGGCTAAATGATTTTAACCGACTGTTTCATTTCACATCCAGACAGCTCGTGAGAGGGGTTTAATATGTATCTTGCTGTACATTGTGAATTATTTAGCAGCAGGCCGACATTGACTCCGAGGTCAATTGTGATTTATGGTGCGCTCCTCTCCTGGAGCCACATCATAACAGTAGCTTAAAGGGGTCAAGTGATATTGGTTCGTTCAGGGGTGATACAGATTTTTCTTATTTAAAAATGATGATAACCAGAATTTCCTGGCCGTGTATTATTTTCTCTTTTTGTAGCACACAGTTTGTAGAGAGGACCCGCTCCTCATGTAAAAATACACTAATGAGCTTATTCACGGGTAATGGACAAAAATTATGCATTTAGGTGATTATAAAATGCCAGTATATCATTGTTTTGTTAATTTCTTTCCGACCAATAGATGAAAAAAATAGGCTAAATGAAGAATTTTAAAGTAAATCCAATTTAAAAAAAGCTAAAGTTATGCACTTTTTAATCATCAACTTCAGCAGCGATTGTTAAAAATAGATACGGTTGATATACCTACCGACCAGCAGGGTGCTGTAGGCGGGTGAGGCGCTGTACTGCCGCTCCAGGAACTTGTTGAGGAACGTGGAGAGACCAGCGATCACGGAGGAGAAGCAGCACTGGGCCAGGACCAGCATCAGGAAGAGGGGACTCAACAGGAGGTGGATGAACATTCTGGGAAACACTGCGGAGACATAATCATGCACAGGCACAATCTGATCCGTCTGTCCGATTATTGCACGGCACAGAACTCGTTAACTTAATAAAGTTACGTTATCGTGTGAATCCATCATATGAATATGGTGACGAAAAACGTACTTTTCAGGAAATCGAGTAAAGACACATCTGGCTTCTTGAAGTTGCCACCCATCTCAATTTCATTCCCGGTTTTCTGGAAATAGAGAATTCAGTATGTAGTGTTACGTGGAGCGTGTTTGTTCTCAGCCATTTTCAGATTTACTATGATGAGGGCTTCTGTTCTCTCTGACAGGGTAAAGGCCCCTAAGTCTCCACACTTTTCAATATAGTTTAACGTCATAATGAATAATAAATAATAAATCTAAATCTTTATAAATAATAAAGATTTATGTAGAGAGATTCGTTTGTGTCTTTTTTCAGTCGCAGTAAGAGCCATCTTCATTTGTAATTACCTTAAAGCTATCCGTTAAACTGTGTGTTTTAAATATAGGTTTTCAAAAAGCCAAACATATTTATGTTTCAAACCTACAAGAATATTGGGTGAAAAAGCAAGTACATTTTAATGATTATTTTTTGTATTAAATACTTTTTTTTTTCACCAGAAATGTCAGGTTTGTTCAAGTTTTAACATCAATAAATAACATAAATATGATCAATATAAGGGTTAATGTGTTTGAATTTAAAGCATTTTTTCAGTTTATATTAAATATAAGCTAACTTTGTTTTCAAACTCATAAGGATGAACATGACATACGTCTTTGACTTGGGGTTGAATTCCTGCCTCCTTCCCACTCTGCATGCTGAGGTGTCCTTGAGCAAGACACTGAACCCCACATTGTCCCATGTACTCATACATAAATCGTGCAACACATAGCTGCACAGTATGAATGTTAATGTGACTGGACGAATGTAAACTTTACTGTAAAGCGCTGTGAGAGGTCATCAAAACAATAATTTTTTTATTTTCTGCGATGAACTGGAAGGTTCTTATCTCTTGAGTGGGAGTGGTATTTCTAGTAATCGAAAGAACGACTCAAAACAAGTATTCACCGAGAAGAACATCATGTGTTTGTTGTTGCTAAAGAGCTCATACCGTCTCTGTCATAACGTTCAACACCTGATAATGAGGTGAGATCTGAAATAGGTTGTATATGGAGGAAGATAAACTCTTATCTTCTCACAGATTTGTTTTCACCGGGTCAGGTCTTAGACACAGCTGGAATGTGTTTTCTAACATGAGGAGGAGAAGAAAATCCCAGTGGAGCACCAGACTGTACCTCATCTGTAAATTCGACAGTTTGTTTTAAAGGCCTGATACACTGGCCTTTCAAAAAATGCGATCTAAAAAGGAAAGAATTGTGGATGTTCAGTCACAGGATATGCCATTTTACAAGATTAAACGTTACACTTTCTACCTTCAAATGCAATACTGATCTGCATCCAGTAGGTGTCAGTAAAATATGAGATACATACAGTAGATAAGGAGGACTACCGTACCAGATCTTATCATGACATACCATGCAGTGCCTATAAAGCTATTGCCTTGGTGGAACCTAAACCATAATTTAAAGGTGCAGTGTGTAAGACTTCAGTAATTTTTGCTGCTTCTAAAAATATTACGAAATAATTACAAACAAACACATTAATGAATTTATAATCACCAAAATGTTTTTCCCCCCATTACCCTTAAATGAACCTATTAATTTATATTTACATGAGGAGCTGGTCCTCTCTACGGGGGCCGCCATGTTTTTACAGCAGCCCAGAGTGGACGTACTACACATCCTCTTTTAATGACAACTGAAGTCTACAACCAGTTCTTCTGCAGGCTCAGAGGGGTGAGGGTGAGGTGATGGATACAACGTCCCCTCTAGATGTCACCAAATCTTACAAATAGCACCTTTAAATGATTGTTTAGTCATAGAAAAATGTATTTTCATGAACTCCTTAGTATGCCTTACATGTTTATCTGAGGACATCCAGCGAGGGAAGAAGAAGTAGGGGATGGAGGTGAGGAACAGGCAGCCGGCAGTGATGAGGAGGCCTATCCACCAGGCCCCCACCCAGCGAGGATCCCCGGGCCTCAGCTCCAGTTGGGCCCCTGCAGGAGACAGTGACACGTGAGTCATGACAGGAGAAACAGTGGATCCCGAGGAAATGACTTTGGCATGGAATGCATGAGGTCTTTACCGAAACCCAGTTTGTCCACATCCACGTAGATCCTCAGGATGACGGAGCCGATGAGGTAGCCAATGGCCGGCCCAAACACAGAAACAGCAAACAGGATGGCTGTGGATGATAAGAAGGCCTGTGAGGAACAGTTTTATGGAGTGGTTGTGACTTTAGAGTCACACGATTCAATCAGTTTGTAATGACTTGAAAATTAGAATACAAGAAAACTTTTGATGCACAAAGTCTAACTTTATCCCACAGACTTCTACCAGCAGATCACTGGCCCCACAGAGCATGGAAGAGCAAAAATCGTCAATTCAATTGTTTTTACTTTAATTTTAAAAGGTGCCGTGTGTAAGATTTGGTGACATCTAGAGGTGAAGTTGCATGTTGTATCCATCACCTCACACTCGCCCTTAAAAAATAAAACAGTTAGGTGATTATAACTTGATGAAAATGTCAGTATGTAATTGATCTGTAATATTGACAAAAATGACTGAAATCTTACACACTGCACCTTTAAAGACAGCTTTCTGCTCTATCATGCATAACTTCACTGACATTAATGATTCCTGCCTGTCCGGACAAATATCAGATGCAGATGTCAGATGTGGAAGACGAGCCAAAGAGCTCGTCAAAGACACATCACATGTTCTGAACACAGAGCACGAGCTGCTGCCCTCTGGTCGGAGGCTCGGAGTTCCTCATGGCAGAGTCAAGAGATTTATTTACCCCCCGTGTCTCTGATGCTCTTTAACAGGGGCAGATAAAGCCACTATCCGCTCTGCAGGATGATGCACTAGGGAAACATGTTTGTACAATGTAGGATTTGTGCATATGTATTTTTTTATGGCTGTGAAACAGGTGGAAAGCCAAAGAAACATTTTCTATTCTCTGGCATGATAAAGTAATCCTCCCTTATCTTATCGATATTTTGAGTTTTATTTCACATGTGCATCATCTTACATCTTTGAAATGTCAGTGGGAAAATCTTTGAGATGACACAGTCTTTCCATATCTTAATTGAAACCACATCATCATCTTTCTTCTTTGGACTCTGTTCTTGTGTTTTTTCTGTGTTATAAAACAAAGTTAGGAAATATTTACTTTTTCCCCTCCAATAAAAATGTTGATTTTAGTTCTGCTGCATGAAAAATAGATGTCTGAAATAAACCCCCTTTTCACAGGCATAATTTGATTTTTATCTTCAAACTGCTGACCAAATGAAACACTTGTTATCTCACAGACCTTCAGTAGAAGAAAACCACTCAAGAGTGAAGATAATAATCTCTGGTTCTGATATTCTAAAATGAGAATTCTTCATTCTCTCAAATTAAAGGGTTGCTCTGGCTGCAGGACATTCAAATGCAACACGTGATCAGAGGCCGGTCAGTCACCTATGTAGAGCGGGGAGTTTCCAGGTGCTGCGAAATCGTCGATGTAAGAAATGCCAAAGGGCTGGATGGGCACCGAACCCACGCCGAACAGCAGCTGGGCGATGGCCATGAGCACCCAGAGGTTGTTGGTGTCGGTCAGACGCCTGGCATCGTCCCGGCCACAGGAGCCGGTGTCGCTGGAGTTCTGGTGCAGGTTGCAAATGTCTTGCTGGTCTGTGTCACAGCAGGTGGGGGGAGGAGGGGGAGGGAACGAAACACAGTGATATTCCACGACAGAGCAGGAGATGCAGATGTCCAGCTACTTTCATTTCCTGAAGCTTCTCTGACTCAATAAAACGCTGTGTGACACCGAGGTACTGGAGGAGGAATGAATGAAGGAAGGGGAAGATTGTTATTAGAAATGAAAAAGCCCCGGGGGTTATTCTAATCTCCTTCTGCTTGCAGCGGGTGTATCGAGATTATGAATCTCCCTGAGATTTATTCAGAAGTTGGGCTGCAGAGGAGCGGCCCGATTCCTTAAATACCCCAGAAACTTTCTGGACCCCTGCTGACTTGCTTTCCTGAGAAGTGCTGCAGCTTTTTTCGAGACAAACCCTTAAGCAAAGTCCCATAAATTGCCCCGACATATTTATACATTTATGAGTCCCTCGCTCTGGACCGAGCCACATTAGCTGTCACAGCAGCGCCAGAGGAAACAAGAGGAGCATTGAGGGGGTTTGCGTTGTGGACTGAGTCTTACTGTGCAAAACGGAGTCGAATTCGTAGGGCTGGGACACGAAGTGAGGTAAGGTCAGGATCAGAGCGCTGACCGACATCACCAATCCGCCGATTCCGATGACCCGGGGCCGGTGGACCCGGTTTCCGAAGTAGCTCACGAACACAATCAGGATGCTGTTGCTGATCTGAGAGACAGAGAGGGTGACAATGACAAACGGAGAAGTTCTACATTTTCGTTAAATTCCCATTTCTATTGGCAGAAATAAAATATACGCTAATAATGCTGATGTTTCTGCAGCTGTGTCATCACACCAGTGTTCAAAAAATATGACCTAAATCTCACACACTGCACCTTTAACTTGTTGAATATTTTTGATGACATTGTTCATCTAAAAATGGGACAAAAAATAAACTAGCCAACGTTCTCTTTCACAATACTCTTTCACAGACTTAGCAAATTAAAGGTCCAGTGTGTACGATTTCGGACTTCTACGGTAGTAAAAGTGGACATGCTAAACATCTATTGAGTTTGATTGACAACTGAAGTCGAGCACAGGTTCTCCTGCATGTTCAGAAGGGTGAGGGTGAGGTGATGGACACAACATGCAACTTCACCTCTAGATGCCACCAAATATTGCACACTGCGCCTTTAAGGGGAAATATGTCTGCTGTGAGAGGAAGGAAACATTGTTCTTCATAGAGCATGACGGTGCGTTTCCTGCCCCCTCCTCACAGGTGATGTGTTTTTAAACAGACCCCATCAATCCATCATCAAACAAGACGCCAAATATATAGATACGTGATCCATTATTGATTAAATGCCGCAGCCACAATTCACACTTAGAGCTGCACATCTGGAAGTTTCCTCACACCACAGATTCTAGATGAAACATGGAGAGGACGGTGTACTTCGCTGAAATCCAAACAGAGCATGGCGTTAGTGCTTTTCCACTCCATTCCAAGGGAAGCCACCGAGCTACCTCACAGATATATCCTCACAAAGGGAAACAGCATTTATTATTCCTCTGAGTTTTTCTATTTCCCCTCTTCTTTTTTAAAATCAAAACATTCCATTGTCAGATTTTCGCCTTCAGCTGATGTAGTGAGTGCACGGGCCACAATGTGCCGTTACCGTGCGGTTAATGATGATGTGCTGAAATGCTCTTATTGCTTTCAGGGATTTGAGTGGACTTAGACTGGCTTTCCTTTGAGGAAAAAAAAGGCTCCAGGTTTCAGCCAATCAGATCCAGGCCAGGTTCGACTCAGCTCAACACTAAACCATCAGTCATCCGTAAAAAAGGAGGCTTCTCACCAATCAAACGTCTATTATCAACATGAAAACAGCGTGCCAGCTCACGCACAGCACCGGCTGACAGGTAGTTAGTTAGCGCAACCCATGGAGGAGTTTCGTGAAAAATATGAGTTGACTAATCCTGCTGCTGAGCCACGGCTGAAGATCAAACAGAGGGGGAGTCCTGCCCCGGAGCTGGAACCGACTCGGGGGAGAGCGAGAGGAAAAGCTCTGTTTTTTTTTCTCTCTTTAATTTCAGAAAGGAACTGAGCTGGAACGGAGGAAGATAACAGGAAAACAAACAGCCCTCCCAGTCAACAACCTAGCACACAACAGGATTTGTTGATTTGGCAAAGAATCTGAGGAGTGAGAGGCATATGAGAGGAGGATTGCTCGTAACTGCACCCATGTATTCTGGTTTGTAAAAGTAATGCAATGAGACACCTCCATGTGAAGATTTAAAGGTGCGGTGTGTACGATTTTGGTTATTTTGTCTCTTCAAAAAGTATTAAAAAACAATTACATACTGATATTTTCATGAATTGATAATCACAGAAATGTTTTTTTTTCCATGACTCTAAAATGAGCCCATTAAATGTGTATTTACATGAGGAGAGGGTCCTCTCTATGGAGGCACAGGGTCTCCTGCATGTTCAGAAGGTCGAGGGTGAGGTGATGGATACAACATGCAACTTGACCTCTAGAGGTCACCAAATCGTACACGCTGCACCTTTAAAAGGTGGAGTCCCTAAAGTCCATAATTCAGAGAGACATTCACCACTGAGGCAGAGAAGACAGCCAAAAGTTGGCAAGTTAGTGACTCGTGGATTTGCTGTCCTCCTGGCACTGTCTCCTCCGCTCAGCTTTAGGATATAGTCAGACAGTCCACAACCATGTTTTGTTGAGGTTTCACTTTAAGCAGCTTTGTTACAGCAACGGTTGGCTCTTCAATCAACATGGCGACACGGTGGCATCCTGGGTTCAACACCCGGCGGGGTAGGACCTCTCTGTGTGGGGTTTTCATGTTCTCCCCACGTCTGCGCGGGTTTGGACCAGGTGTTCTGGTTTCCTCCCGTAATAATTCTCAATTTTGTCTGTGCTATGTATAAATAACAGTAAAGGTCTATTCTATCAGCATTCTCCCTAATTCAGAGTCAGGATTCTGTTCATCGAATGGAGTTTGAAGATTTGCTCATCCTCTGGTTTCGTTTTGTTTTCCACCGTCTCCTGCAATAAATACGTCTACTTAGCAGCTTTCCACCTCATCTTGCTCAACAGATTGTTGATTCATTTCTCTGTTTAATGTCAATGACAAGCAGATCAGCTCATATTGGCACTGTTTTATCCTAGAATGTGGAAAAAGTTGATGCCTGCAATGGCCACAAAACTGGAGAGTGATTAGAATGAAACAAAACAAAAAACAATCAGCTAATCGAGAAGGAAGAACCTCTGGGATGCCTGGATGACCTCAGGCAAATTTCTCTTTTTGAGTAAACTCTTTGTGTTTTCCATTCCCAATATGAAAACATTGACCGTAAGAGTTTTAGATAAACACCATGAGTGGAAATGCTGAACTGAAATGACCAGTCCTTGTTTGGTCTGGTCTTCGATAAATTATCACACAATCAGTCGTTTGAAATCTGATGACTGGCGGCGAAAGTTTGAGTGCAGCCAAATCCCAGCAGGTTCTGTGCGGCGAAAAAATCATAAATGGCTAAATGTAAACATGGTGATTTAGGTAGTGACTAGTGACCTGTGGCCATGGATACTTGAAACTTTACAAAAAAAAATGGAAAACATTTAAATCCCACTTGAGTGCAAAAAAAAAAAATCCCGTATGCTTTACGACGAGCGTGTACAGAACATTCTTTCATTACTCCTGACCCCGGTATCTGTAATAAAAATGTTCCAAAGTACTTCCTTCGGTGCGTCCTGCCCGAACTGTGAGGAAGTATAATTTTGACATGTCGCTTATGCTGCAAGTCCTCCTTTGTCGCTGGTATCCTTGGAATAAAGCTATCGTGATCTCAAACTGTGTGAGGGTATGTTATTGTTGGCTCCTACCTCGTGCAGGGAGGAAATGGTTCCAGAGGAGTAGCTGCTGAGGCCATAGCGTCTCTCGATGGTGGTGATGGTGCTCTTGAAGTAGGAGCTGTACAGCAGCTGAGAGAACTGCAGGAGGCCGTGGCACAGGACGAAGAGCTGGGACAGACACACAAGCAGAAATCTGATAGTGGCCCCTTGTAAATTCAATAACAGGGAAATCCATGAAAAACAGTAGTGAGCCACAAGGATGCTCCTGCAGACTAAATCTTCGAACAGCGACGGAATAAGAGCGAAAATAGGTTATGGTCATAAATGTCAAGTGTATGTTTTCGTTTTCGGCTCTAAGAGACATTTGGCTCGACTCACTCGGAAAGTGAACAGACTAAAAACATAAAACATAAACTCTTAACATGACCCAAAGCGTGTTCCTCCTGAGAGGCCTAAATGGTTTCAAGACACATCGATCAATTCGGAGAAACCACACCAGTGTCCCACATGTGGTGCCGGTGTGTTTCAAACCCTGGCACACAGTCAAGATGACATTAACTTGTCCCAGTCCGGTGGATACTTAGAGGTGTCATGTTGTCTGTGCGGTGAAATACTACGGTCAGGAGATCCGTAAAGTGGAGAAACCAAACAGCTGCGACAAACAGGCAAGGGCGCGTCTGTCCGTTTAAGTCGTGAAAATAATGTTCTACATAAAGGTCCTGGACGTTGAAGGCGTCTTCCCTTCTCTCAAATCCTTTAGATCACATGTGTCAAACTCATGGCCCGCGGGCCAAGTGAGGCCCGGGAGATCATTTGATGTGGCCCGCAAAAGATTAAAGGCATTGACATTGAAAGAATACAAGTCTAAAGCATACATGGCTGTTAATTACACATGCCACTTTTCACATGTAGCAATACATTCAGTGTGTTTACATTTTCACGTGTCTGTAAATGCATAAACAATATTTGTAACATGAATAAATGATAATCAGGAGAGTTATTTTACAACATGTTAAGTAGTAATCACATTTAGTAGTATGATCATTTATCACAGTCACCACAAATGTTATTATTGATTCACACTTTGTTACATGTGACTCTGAACCTCCACATCACAGCTCTGGGCTCCTGAGGAGAGCTAAGAAACCTGTCCATTACAAGCTGAAACTGAATTGCGGTTAAGTCCTTTTGTGGGCAACACATTTTCATACTCGTCCTGAGCGACGGCATTTGTCCAGAGCCGAGTGGGCGGGGCTCTTTGACATGAAAGGAGACTGTCTGTGCCTTCCAGCCGTCACCAAGCAACAGAGCTGCAGACGAGCGCTGAGATGAGGGCAGATTGTCTGAGAGCCATCCTACCATGACACCATTGTTTTGATTAACCCATCCTTCTAATCACCCTTATTAGTAACAAATAAAATGTATACTATGTTATATATGTTTTTATTGGTTTATATTTGTTCCATGGATACATTCCACTTGCAAGATATGCGACTTTGAGAAATAAATTGGGGGAAAGTGACTGATTTAGGGCCTTTCTCAAAAAATGCATTGACAGCACTTAATGCAAGAAGCATCTCCGCAAATGACAGCAGCTCCATGTAGCCAGCCAGCGGAGTCCTGTCATTACCTCACATTACAATGAAAATGTTTTCACTGAGAAAATAACTGTAAAGGCTCCTTGGGTTTTAACGTGTAAAGTTTAACTCTTCTTGTTCAACCAAAAAACTTTGACTTTGACTTCCACCCAGCAATTCTCTGATTGTTTATTGCTGCAATTTTCTCTTTAAAAACACCCATCTGTCACTGAAGCAAGGTGAATCCAGGGATGTGTTGGGATAAAGTGAAGTGGTGGAGCTTTCTTCAGACAGCTCCATTATTGGCCATATTTGAAAAGCCCATTGAGTTCAGACAGACAGTCTAGTTCAGGATTGTCAAACGCGGTCAAAAGGCCAAAGTCGGCCGGCCCGAGGTTCCAATCTGGCCTGTCTTTGATGTCTTTGCAAAGTGTAAAGAATTGCAGAAAAGAGTGCCAAGCAAACTGTTTATGTTGGAGGTCGTTTGTTGTTGTTTAGAGTAGGACCCGCCCACTTGCGATCAAATGGGGGCGTATGTTGGCCCTTAACGGCAATGAGTTTGACGCCTCTGGCTCTAGTTGCATTGATGTAATGCCGCTGGTCCCCTGAGGTTCACAGGTGGTTGTATCCAGATGTTGTCATCTATGGACAGAACTATGCAAACAGAGCTCGGCTGTGGCTTCACGTGCGGGTGACAGACGTAAGAGCGTCAGACAGCCAAGCATCTTACCCACATGCCAGGACAGATTGGGGGGGGGGGGGTATTTTCTTTGCATACTTGAGTAAATGTTCTCGTTTAGCACCTCCCCTTCGGCCTCGGAGTGTGTTTTGCCTAAGGTGTAAAACGAGACTTTCAGTGATATTTTTGGAACCATTCATGACCTTTGAAGTGATGATGAACGTGTCTCGCGTCTCTGACTGACTGCGCGATGTCGTCTCTCGCTCTCGTCTCTTCACACGTGGAGATGACGAAAGATCAGTCACCCGCTGGATGAACTCCCGGTCGCCACAGAGCCACTCGCCTGCCTTTGAGTCAGGGAGCCTTTCAGACACAATCACGTGACACGGCTCTGTTGCCTTGAATGCACCAGTGACGCTTCGGGTACACGTCGAGATTAGGAGTGAATTTGTTATGAAAAGAGCTGTAAATTTCGGCTGTTGGTTTGTTTACCGCCCGCCACATTTGCTGAGAGAGGATGAACTTTGGAGAGTTCAACTGTGGACAGTTAATGCTCCTACTGAAGCTCAGCTTTACGGTTCATTAGCAAACACAATAGAAATTGTTGTGACTTTTTCATCTGCAGTGTTTTTGTAAAATAATCTTAAATGATCTGGGGGAGTAGTCGGGAGCTCTGGGCTCGGCCAGGAAAAAAGAAAACCGTATTTTGTTAGTGATTTTTTTTAGAGATTAGAGCGAGAGTTACATCTGTCTCCTGACACGAATTAACCCTCAGGCAGGTTTAAATCTGGGTTAGGTCTGAACAAATCAGGAGAGATATTTATATCTCTAATAATGTTTGGCTCTTTGACAAGTTGGCATCAAGGCTGGAATGTCATTTTGACACTTCATCCATTACACCTTTAAGACACCTGCAAGACAAAACAAACTTTTCGTGCAGAGCGTGGTTATTTATAGACTATCGCAGGCTGTGAAAACGACAAGTGAGATAAAAATGGTGCTGAATGCTGCAATGTGTCAATGCTGTGCGGCGCACTGAAATAACAGCATTTATTTATCCACACTGCTCATACAAGTGATTTATGCCCATTTGATGTTCGAAAGCAGGAAGGGGGCCTGTGCACAGTCGTGTTCATATTCATCCGTTTGGAAAACACTGTCAGCTCCGTCTGTCTGGCGCTTATTGTCCGAGACTCGGCGCCCGCTGAGAGAGGAAGAATTGAGGGAAGTTCACACTTGATGCTCCAGCGCTTTTATTTCAGGGGCACGTGAAGTAGCTCTGGCGCTGGAAGTTCATGGGTTTCAATGAGGAGAATGTTTTTCTTGAATTTTTTTTTTTTTTTGTCCGAATCGTCTGAGTCATTTGTACAAATCCGTGAATGAAGTCCCCCACCGTACTTGAAAGCCTCAGATTGGCCGCCCTTCATTGTGACAAACATGAAACAGTTTTACTGCACCATGAAGACAAAGGAGTGGCGATCTTATAACTAAAAAATACGTCTCGTCATTTTCTCGACAAATATCACACAAACATACATTATTGTACAATGTCAAGCAGAACAACTGAAAGTCAATGACCCTACACTTGACCTTTGACCTAATGACAATACATGATTTTAATCTTATTAACAGCAAAATAACACATGAACATTGCAAAATTATTATTTCTTTTCAAACTAGTACAAACCACACAGAGCACGTAACCATAACCAAGTGTTTCAGACAGAGGCTGAAAAGAGGAGCAGCAGCAGCAGCAGCAGCAGCAGCAGCAGCAGCACAGGTGAAGCAGAATGAGTACACTTGTGTGTTGTTGTTTCTTGTTTTTTTTAACTTAACGTAAACACTTTAAATTAATAAACCAATTTAAAAAGAGTATTTGACCTCTTTCCCTCTAAAATAGAGCCACAGTTGTGAGTCATACGCTCAGGGGCACTGATGCGTGGAGGGAAGCAAACGGGAGCTGAGAGCGCTCATTTGTCCCACTGTCCAGGATGTGGATACTATGTGCCCTTGAGCAGAAACTTGGCTCGGATTTTGACAAATATCCTCGAAGAGAATTTGATGGCGCACACCGGGGGCAGAGCAGACTAGGTGTAGTCCGCAGTAGATAAGTTCAAAGTTGTGAAAAAAACAAAGTGTCAGTGAGGTAATAGTGCTGAGTGCTGTACAACATGTCCTGGTGTCAGGAGAAGATGGATGGATGGGATTTCTCCCAGTGAAACCATTGTTGACCAGCTGGCTCTGCTGAGTGATTTGGTTTTTATGAGAAAAGGAACTTGGCCAATTTCTTTCTTTTTTTTTTCTACGCTTGTTGCAAAGGGGAGGGCAGGAGTTCGACTCCTCGCTGGCGAAATAGCGCCGTGACACATTACCTGCTGCTTACTCCGAGCTACTCCCTTTAACACGACTGTGTGGAGGTCAAAGGTCACTCGCACAGAGAACGATGGTACGATGCTGTCCTCCACCCTCCAGCCCATCTATATTTGTACTTCTTGTTTTCAGCGGTAAGAGGGAGAGATGGGTCATTTTTGTCTCTTAAAAATATTACAAAACAATTACATACTGACTTTTCATGAATTTACAATCACTTAACTGTTTTTCCATCAACCTTGAATGAGCCCACTAATGTTTATTCACATGAGGAGCTGGAACCTCTCTCTGGGGGACCGCCATGTTTTTACAGTAGCCCGGAATGGACATCCTAAACATCTTTTGAGTTTTAACAACTGAGGTCGACCATAGGTTCTCCTGCATGTCCGGAAGGTCGAGGGTGAGGTGATGGATACAACATGCAACTTCACCTCTAAAGGTCACCAAATCGTACACACTGCTCCTTTAAAAGCAAAGACTCAAGGTGATAAATAGCAGAAGATTTGCAGTAGCTGGACCCTCCACAGTGTGTGTGTGTGTGTGTGTGTGTGTGAGAGAACACCGGAGGTAAACACACTAAAGATGTATTAAACAAACTTCGGCCCTGTAACTGTGAAGTGTTATTCCATCTAGCATCTCCACCGTACGTCCACTCTTTCTATGAATCACACTTCATTCACACAAAGGAGAAGACAAGTCATTCTGAAACAACCCGCCGACTCACAACTAGGAGTTTTGTGAGATAATTACTCACACGCCTGGCACACACTGTTTCTCTCCCACTTTGCCATACACGGCGGTACGATCGCTCCTCTTGGCACCCGCCATGGCTGCATTTCTTTTTTCCCCCTCTTCTCAGTTAGACGTTGTATTTCAGAAGAAGAGGAGCAGGAAAACGACCAAAATCTAATGAAGTATTTAACCATGGCGGAGCGAAACTGTCTGAGTTCTAAAGCAGACATTTCTATTTGAAATGATCAGCATATACATTTATAAGGGATGATTCAGATGACAGATAAATCATTTTCTTATTAAAAAAACGATTGCCTTCACATCGCTGTAAACTGAATTAAGTGGAGTTTTAAACTTTGTCTGGCAGAAGATTTTAGAATTGATGAGTGATTTCAGTCAGGTTCTGACATTTTAGACACTAGTGTCGGAGTTGCGACAAAGGGCTCATTCTATAAAGATGAGAATCATTATACAACGTAAATTATTTCATATTCCATTTCTGACAACCTAAATGGAAATAGTGACACATACATTTTACACACTGCACCTTTACACACGGGAAAACATCATTCATGAAACGTATCATCACAAACCTACTTATTTAAACACATTTTTACATAAAAGTACAATTTGCTGTCTCACTAACCGAGTTTAATGAGCAATGGCCCTCTGGAACATTTGCGTAATAAAAATAACTTAAGTGCTCTGAGGGAGGGAAAACATTCCTCTGCTCAGGAAGCAAAGATAAAACTTCTAGTAAAAATCTTCTCTCGGACATTATGTCTGTAGAAAACTTCGCAAATTGATTTCCATTAAAACCGCAATTAAATCTCAAATGTAAATGAGTCGAGACGGAGCTTCTTTTAGGCCTGCGCTCCTGGAGAGTGCAGCCAGAGAGGCTGTTTGTCTAAGGTGCAGCTCTGCATAACATCACCCCGGAGAATGTAGCCCCCAGGTTTTTGTCCCAGCAGGAAAAACACGCGCCACACGTGTCACTGCACAGTTATCAATGGGCAAACATTGCGCACAAATAATCCAGAAATAAATCTTACTGCGGAACCACAAGCAACATTAGAATAAGTTGAGTCACAGTGACGAGAAGCAAGCTCTGGATAATAACTCAAGTGGGACAATAATCCGAGGTTCTCTGAATCCCAGGAGCCAAATAATCCTAAATATGTACTTGTCTTCATTTCACTACGCTGTTCCTGAAAAGCTACGCAAAAAAAAAAAAGAATCTAAAATAAAACAAATGAGATAAAGTTTAAATTACGACATGTGTCACTAAAAAGGGAGGCAGACACAGGAAACCATCCCCTCGGGACTGAAAACACATTGGAATCAGAATTAAATCTAGTTGTTTGAACAAAGGCAGAAGAAGCAACACCTTAATGTCAAACATGTCAGAGTGGTGAAAAGTGAGACAAAGACAACAGGCTACTAGTATTGGTTAAAAAAAGCTGAGTAATGCCTAAATACCTGCACTTGTAAAAATCTGTTGTCTTTGTGCCACTTTGTCATTATCAATAATTACAAGTTATGCAAAACTTCTCGTAAATTAACCCTTGCTACAAAAACATAAACATAAACATAAAGTGCATAAACACTGCCGTATAAAGTGTCTGAGGTTTAAAAAGTTTCGAAAACCAAAAGGAGAATGACTGGTCTCTATGGGTGAAAACCTGCAGCTGCATAAAGAAAGGTGGAAAAGTGCAGCAGGTTTAAAGAAGCTCTGGAAAATATTACACAGGAGACAACACCCGCAGCTTTACTGTGGAGCTGTCACTTTGCGTGAACTTGTGCAGCAGCTGGGTCAAACTAAATCTAGGACGGGGATTAAACATTTTAAAAAGATCTGATGGACAAACTGACACAGGAGTGGAAGGCTGCCTCAGACGTTAATCGATTAGAGATTAATCATTTCAAAAATGAGTCAATCAATCGGTTACAGATTAAATGGTTGTGGTTACAAGTACGGGCACAAACCAGTGTCATGTCTGAAGTCTGTACTTTTGAAAATAAACTATAAAATTCATCTTTTAATCAGACTAATAATCAACGGAGTCACTGGTCATCACAACAGAAGTTGCTTGCAGCCAATCAGCAGACAACATCTTCATAACTTCACTTTGCCATGTAACTGCTATCAGGCCTGGAATCTCACCTGTCACTCAGGATAACGGTGGACTCTTTGACTAAATGAACCCTGGATGCACGTGTAAATAAGACACTTATTGACATTTTGTCAATAAGTTACAACAAAGTTACACCTGGGACGTATTTGTAAACAGCTACTAAAGAGTAAAGGCAGGGTAGTTACGCAAAAACCTACTCAAAATAAAATCTAGTGACTTAAAAGGAGATGTGACTCACCGAGAGAAAACTTAGAATAGTTACGATCACTTGTCTTTGTGTCGCCTGGTTTGTTGAGAAGTAAAAAAAAAAATCCCTTGAATGAAGTAAAGCTGCATAAACACTGGTGGTGAAGTACGAAGAGTGAGAGGCAGAGGTGAAAAGTACAAGTCTAGGTTTTGTTGACAGTGCTCAGGTTTACTATGGTGTTTTCACTTCATGAATAATAATGTGAACATTCAGAGGAATGACAATATTTGTAGAAACAATCGTAGCAAAAGGTTCAAAAGAAGACATTACACTACAAAGCACCACAGAGAGGCGGTTCTGTGGCGTCAGACAGCAGGTTGTAAACACAGCACTTCTGAGGAGCAGTTCACCGAAGCTCGGTGAACATTCAATTTAATTAAAAGTACTACTTTACACACACACGTGAAAGCAGTTGAAGTAAGTGTGTGTGTGTGTGAGTGTGTGTGTGTGTGTTGGAGCCTGGAGGTCTCTTACCTTGATGCCACAGCGCCGTGGCCGCGTCTGCTTCATCATCTTCGGGGAGTTAATGTCCATGAGGTCCCGCTCCTGTCTGGGTCTCTGGTGGTGTGTGTGTGTGTGTGTGTCCGTGTGTGTGAGTGTGAGTGTGTAAGAGTGAGAGTGAAGGAGTGAGAGGTGTGTGTGTGTGTCCGTGTGTGTCACAGGTTGATGTACACGGCCTTTTTAATGACGCCCGCTCGTGTAACCGCCCCGCACGCGCCTGCCCGCTGAGTGGAAGTTGTGAACTACAAACGGATCTTGACCGCACGCTGATTGGCTGAGGCGCTCGCACACGCACATGTGCGCGCGCGTCCCCGCCTGCTACCTGCGCAAGCGTGACGGGACGTGTTGATAATGATGCACAATGAGTGCGCGCGCGCGTTAGTCACCGTTTTACGGCAAATATACGCGATGTGGGGTTGTACATAATGTGCGCCGTGTGTGTGTGTGTGTGTGTGTGTGTGTGTGTGTGTGTGTGTGTGTGTGTGTGTGTGTGTATGCTTCATTAATCATGGTATGTGGCATGCTGAGCTGCAGTTGTTAATGAGGACAGAATGTGTCCACTGATCCTTTTTACCACATGGAAAACATGGAAACTTTGTTTATCCATGTTTTAGATGTAAATATTATATGTATATAGAAGTCAAATCAAAAATACTAACGTTGTGAATAACTGATAATATTAAAAAATATCTGTCTTGTTTAGTATTTGATATCTATCTATCTATCTATCTATCTATTTATCTATCTATCTATCTATCTATCTATCTATCTAGTTAAAACTTGAGTGTTGACACAAAATAGTAACAGAGGAAATTGAAAATTATGACATTAACAATTTTCTACAAAAAAAGAAGAAAAAATCACAGAATTATAGATTTCTTTTCATATTGATTTGTGTCCGTGTAGCTGTCTAGCTAGCTTGCTCATTTCTAGCATCTCATTTTATTGACTGTGCTGTCAAATTTAAAATATAGAAAAGGGAAAAAACATACAATAAGTTGAAACTGATCAGTTCTAAAAATAGATTTTACTTGTTAACTTGTTCAATATGTTTACCTGTGATAGCAGACTGGTATCATTGTTCAGCAAGCCAGGTTTGCTAATTAGCTAACTAGCTAACATGTAGCAATACATTATGTTTTTCAAAATGGATAAAAGTTATATTTTTGTTGTAAAATGTATGACATGACATTTTTTGGTGACGTGAGATTTATTACAATCATTTGTGTTTGTTTTTAACAGTTGAATGTGATGTTCTCTGGGTAAAACTATAAAAGCTAACTATGTTAACAATTAGCAAGTTAGCAAGCAGAAACATGTTGAGAAACATTAATTGTTTTATTTCTATTGTGTACTTTTTGGTTTTCTGTACCAAGTATTCATCTTAATAATTTTTTGTCACCACATATTTTTTATTACTTTTTCATTTTGAGCATCAAAACAATTGTCAGCACACTATTGAAAACATTATTGCATTATTTTTATTCCATCACTTTATGTATCTGATGAGTTGATATTTAAGGAGAAATCATCATTTATACTTTAATTTCATATAGCTCTAACTGTGTTGTTGTTATTATTTATGAATAATAAGTGTTGTTGTTTATCATTATGATTATTATCTTTTAACAAGCTCCACCATTAATTCTTCTCTGTGAAATCAAAAATAAATGAAGAAACAAAACAATATGTTTCAACTTATTTGCAGCCATATCAAATGTTGTTGTTTTTGTCTTCTGCCACTGTCCCCTGTGACCACTTTTAACCACTTCTACATGATTTATATGAAATTAAAAGAAAAAAGAAATTATAAGTAAGGAGCTATACTTTGACTACATGTCCATGTTTGGGCCCCGCCTCTCCTCCAGCGTCAGCAGGGATTCACTCCAGTGCCCTGCAGCACTTAAAAGACGGGGATCAGCTGCACAGATAATGGAGGAATGGATGGAAAGGAAAATAAAGCTTTCTGTCACCAATAACAGATACAACAAGTTCCGTGGTTTACACGACAGCCGAGAGTCTGCCTCAAATCAAGCCGGGCCGTGTTTTCATTCCGTGGTTCGGGGCTTTTTCACAATTGAGTTTAAAAACCAAACACGTGTGGCATCAAATGTATAAAACAAACAAGACGTGTGCAGGTCGAGTCGAGGGACGCACACGGGGGGTGGGGGGGGGGGGGGGGCGGTTAACGCCATTCACAGAGGTCTCATGCGTCTCGTTTACATCTCCAATGTCAGGTACGAGACGATGGCTGATCGCGTCGGCGAGGTCTGGTCGGGCCCGCGTTCCCATTCGGTTCACTCGAGGCCCCCCCCCCCCCCCCCCCCCCCCCCCCCCCCCCCCCCCATTCGGTTCACTCGAGGCCCCCCCCCCCCCCCCCCCCCGCTTCTGTTTTCACTCGGCGCTGCCGACACGGAGCTCCGGAGCTCCGCACAAAGGCTTCAGTATATCCGAGCGACATCGGGGGAGCGAGCGCATGTCTCCACACGGCAGAGGAACTCCCGACGCTGGGCCAAATGGGTACGGCGATGGAGGTGAGGCGCTCTGCCCTCTGACTGTCATCATCACACATCAGCACGTCTTCTGAGGGACTGTTCCCATTGGGCCTTTGGCCTCTGTCACCGGGAAGGACGGGATCCTCTGTTGACATGAGTCTCTGCCCGTCAGTTCATGATCTGCCGACACACTGGATCCTCAGCAACACTGGTACTGGAGCTGAGCTTTGGCAGGCTCGTGTTTACATTGAGTGTGTGTGTGTGTGTGTGTGTGTGTGTGTGTGTGTGTGTGTGTGTGTGCTCAGTTGTTGCAGAACTGTGTTATGCTTCAGCCAATCACAGAGAGTGAAAGGGTGTGATGACTTAAGATGGAGGGTCGGCCAAGAGTTGGTCAGATGGATGGGTGGAGGGATGGATGGACGGCCAGACGGACGGATGGATGACAAATGGATGGATGAACAAAAGATGGATGGATGGCTGGCAGATGAATGGATGGATGGATGGATGGATGATGGACGGATGGATGGATGGATGACAAATGGATGGACGCCAGATGGAGGGATGGGGGAATGAATGGATGAATGGCCAGGCGGATGGATGGATGGCAGAGATGGACGGATGACAGATGAATGGATGGAGGAATGGAAGGATGGACAGATGGATGATGGACGGATGAGTAATTGAGATTGATCGATTCAAGTAAGAAGCTAAAAACAGCCACATGAACGTGTGGAGTCGTCACTTTGTCAGACGAGATGAAAACACGTAGTTGAGTGAACCCAAGAGTCACTCAGGAGTGAAGCCCCGCCCACTCTTCAAAGAGCCGGAGTTCTAATTAAAAATAGCAGCGACAGGAAACCGTGTTGAACATGTGAGGAAGCTGAGTGACAATAACCTGCGGCCGCACGTGAAGGTGAGTCACTGTGAAGCAAGGCAGCACGAAGCCCTGCAGGAAGGAATACATCTATTTTTATCAGCAGACATGTAGCGACCACCGCCTCTTCAAAGTGTTGAAATGAAATTTTTGACATTGCAGCGTGTGATCTCAGATCAAACACTATAAATCTAAAAATGTGGTCATGTGACACGAGTGAAGACAGCCACATTGGAATCCGTGCAACTTTATCAGTGTGTGAGCCGAGGGGGAAACACTACAGTGGAGCTTTTCACCTCGAAACAGTCGAAATTATGGGCTGTACTTGAACAAGGTGCTGTATATTACTGCTAGATATGGATATGGTGACTATGAGCCTACAGTCAAAAACCAAGGACTGCACTTTTATGACAAACGTTCCCTGGATTCGACTATATGTTGAAGTTGAGTGGTTCCCATGGAAACGTGTAAACTCCTGAGCCTCTACAGTGGTATGTGCAGGTTCGATTTCACATATATACATATGATTTTTTTTAAGTCAGAAAAATTTGGAAAAATATATTCAAAATATAAAAATATTTCAATGTAATAAAATATACTTAAATTTAATATACGAGAACAAAAGTAATCATTAAAATTGGTTTTATTTTTCTTGTATTTCCTGTAATACATATTTGCCTCCTCAGCAAAATGGCAGCTTTTCATTTCCAACCTCACGTTGGGTTGTTGATGTAAAAAGGAGTAAGTGTGTGTGTTTGCAGGTTCATAGTAAATCCATATTCCCTCTGAAGTCACATGTGAGACAGTGGAGGTTCTGATCTGCACCGAATCAGAACAATGTGGCGGGTGTTGCGAACGCTGCCCACGACCTCTGCAGCTGCCGACGCAGAAACCGCTTTGGCCGCGCGCGGAGCCGACAGACTCCGTGGGCGAAGTGAGACGAGTCGATGACTGATGTTTTGAAAACATCTCCAGCTGCTGCCGTCGTACCTGTGTGCAAACGTCTTGACGTCTCCTCGCCCGTCCGCGCTTCAGCGGATAGCCAAACAAAAACAAACGCGCGCGCGGACGCTGACCGCGAGGGAGCGAGGACCCACCGAAAGGTGGACGTTCCCCCCCCGGCCCTCGCTGGAAGGGAAGGGTTCGGCACAAATTAGATTTCACACAACTTTCCATGACGACACTGTGAAGAAGCTCGGGCGTCCGTGTGACAGTCGACTCCGAGGCCCGAAGCCAGAATGAAAGCCACTTAAGTAAAACACGAAAAGATGAAGAGTCCGTATCCACTGCTCTTGTATTACATACACATGGCGACGCAATCTGTGCGTGGAGCTGCAGCTCGGCTCCTCGGTAAGTGAAGAGTTGGCATGGCCCGAGTGTAAACGCTGGTTTTAGGCTTCGCAGGGGAAAAAACGAGAGAGACACCTTTGTTTCACTGCGGCGCTGTGTAAACAAAGCGTTATCAAGTATTCTGGTTCAAATGAGCGTGTGTTTGTTTGAAGGGCTTTCCAACGCGGTGGTTTTCACATACGATGAGAGAAATAAACAGAGGACCAGAAAATGACTGAGTGATTCCATCTCATGACACTCACAGCAAACCACCGTGTTCAACTTCATATTATAGGAGTCACTTCTCTTAATGCGTCCATGGGACTTTGGCAAAAAAATGCCTCTAAATGCCTTAAAGGTGCAGTGCGCAAGATTTCAGTCATTTTGGTCGGTTGGAAAAGTATTACAAATATATTTGTAATGTATACTTGCATTAGATGTCACCTATAGATGTCACCAAATCTTACACACTGCACCTTTAATTGTCTCATCATGTAATTTTACTGTCAAAAAATTAAGACGGTTTCAAAAGCTGAAAAAAAACGAGACATTACTTGCTCACACCTTTTCACTGACAGCAAGGGTGCGACTGCATGTCACTGCCACAGGTGTCACTATAAACAACTTGAATTTGTAAAGTTCCCCAATGCTCCTTTAAACAGTGAATAAAAACATGGGATCTCTTTGTCAAGTTCCACATTGGCAGGTCGGTGCAGGTGGTTTAATAATAGTAATAATAATAATAAAAATACAAATGTGAATATCTGCATTTCTACAACAGAGGTCCCAAAAGTGTAGCCAGCTGTGCACTTACCAAGTCCTACTGGTGTAGTTGGGCAGGGGGAGGAGCATCACAAACCCTCAAATCCTGCATGATACACATTTAAAAGTACAATAGTTACATTTGTAGATCAAAACATGACTGTTCAGAAACATGTCTTTACAGGCCACCTTGTGTGAAGTGCTCACATCTTGTAGCGTGGAGAAGCTGGCACAGAAAAGTGGAGCTTTGAGTATTTGATGAGTCAGTTACACACAAAAAAAAGGCGGATTTAATTTACTCTGTAATCGCCCCACAAATTCCAAATGAGGGGCTTTATCAAGGTCATTTAGGGATTTACTTCATGAAAACGTGTAAATATGTAATTTAAGCTTTTCTTTTCCCTGGGAACCTGCGCCCCCCCCCACTGTCAGCTGGGACCCACTCCAGCTCCCCATGACCCTCTAATAACAAGCCGTGGAGATAAAGGATGGATGGATGGATGGATGGGCTGCGTTTTTATGGTTTTAATCGAAGCCAGGAGAGGAACGTTAATGGAGGAGAGGAAAAAGAGGGAGGCGGAGCCTATTTAAAAGATCCCATTTAATTTTTTTGGATATGAACTCGGGAAGCAGTTTACAACCTTAATTCAACATGCAGTGACCATAAAGACACATCACAAAGAGGTGGGAGGGCAAGATTAGACCAAGCTGGTGTGTGTGTGTGTGTGTGTGTGTGTGTTCACAGTGACGGTTAGTGTTTTTCTAGTTACTCACAAAGAAGAGTCCTGTGAAGGGCCGAGTTCTGACGCAGAACAATCAAGCTTATAAAAACGATGCGATAGTGGAAATAAAAATAAAAAAATGTACAAAAAGAGGAAGAATATTGGTGGCATTCAAATAATAATACAAGTGTTCCATATCTCACTCGGGATGTTGTTCTAAAAAAAAAAAAAAAAAAAAAAATCAAGTATATGTAGCTTTGTGGGTGGTGGTGCGGAGGAACGGCGGCGTCCTCCGCATCAGCTCCAAACAAACAGTGGCGTCTGCTCCGTGGCACAGTTTGACCTCAGTGTCCATCCAGAGAAGAGAGTGTACCGTGTGGGGAGGCCTCTCGTACCATCGAAACACAAGCAAACCAAAGCCTCGGAGAAAAAAAAAAATCTACTTTGGTACCCGAGATCATTCAGCGGTGGAGTTACTCTCATCTACACCAACGTCTACAATTCATACTAAGTTATAAAACTGTGGAAAATACTGTCTGTGAAACCGAGTCTGTCCAGATCAACACGCATTTCCTAAGATCCACCGGCATCGAAAATGTCCACGGGTGTTTCAGTTGTTCTCCTCGGGGTGAAAGGGTGAGGCCCCCATCACTGTCGTTCCTTGACGCTTTTGAAGCATAACAAAAAAAGAATATTCAACCAAAAAAAAAACAAAATCCTTTTCGCTGCTATGTTGAAAAAAGGAAAATTCAACTATATAAAAACTCTGTACAAAATAAACTTGGCAGATTGGGCTCACGTCCCGCTTGTTCATCCGATAAGGCACAACCTCGTTCCTTGTGAGCGGCGTCCATCAGACTTTCACGTCGTCTTGATGAAGAGGAGGAGGGGAAAAAAGAAGGGAAGGGGAAAAGCTTCTTTTTCAGACGTAGGCTCCCAACGCTGCGTGGAACTCTGTGAGACACTGGACCAGCTGCTGGAACTTGGGCCTCTCCTCCGGGTCCAGAGCCCAGCAACACGCCATCACTGCAAACCTGCAACACAACCAGGACGGGTCCAATCAGATGTGTGGACATCGGTGAGCTTTTCTACTAAACAACATGGAGCGTTTGCTTGCTCCAACTTTTACTTTCATCAAAACATTACATATAATGTCTCTCCTGGAGGTTTGACACTTTGCACATGCAGCTCACGGGCCGGATTGGACCGTCTGGCGGGTGGCGGTGGTTTATTGCTCCTAATTATGGACTATTATTGTTCATCTAGGATAGTTACAATACACCGATCATCAAATTTGTTACTTTTATGCAATTCACTTGACTTTATAACAACATCAAACCATCCAAATAGACAAGTATTTCATTTCAAAAGCTCAAAAGTCTCAAAATGTAAAAAAAAAAATCAAGATGAAGGAACTGTAGATGGATTCCTGACTTTCCTTCGTGACGCCTCACGACAACGACTCAGTTCACTTTCTTGAAATGTGGCAACAGGTACCTGGCAAAATGCAACGAAGCTGTGTGGAGGAGAAGGCGTGGGGGAAGACAGTCACAGCGACATGGACCACAACGCCCATGACTCTGCATCAGCAGCGTGCGCCTCGCTGGTTTGCTGCGACAACACTGAAGTCCGCTGTCTCACTCGGTCGTATTTACTCGTGGCTTATCGGGACGTGAAAAGTTGTCTACCCTTTTAGATTAAAAGTCTTTTAGAAACCAATTACGGGTTGCACCTTTAAGCGCAAGGACGTGGTCAGATAGTGCGGGGTCAAAGTTCACCGGAGGTGTGTGAGGGGGCACGCTGCCACACAGTGACCGGTTGTGCTGTTTTGACTGCAAAAGAATAAAAAACGATAATGCCGATGTTTTTTTTTAGAATATAAAATGTACTAGTGCGATTCTACTTCTGGTCATTCGACTTTCATCTCTTAATTCTACCGCTGCTCTTGGTTTTGTTTGGATTTGTGTGTTGCTTTGCGTTATCCTGCGTCATTAATTCGCCATGTGGGCTGCAGCATGTGTGACTAAATCTTACACACTATGCCTTTAGATTTGATCCATCTACAGATGACCTTGGAACAGGAGCCGTCTGTGCAGCACTGATATAAATGAGCGAGACATGACCGACACATTGGCTCGACGGTGGAATTCTGCAGCCTGTGATGTTTTGGAAAAGGAAGTCGTCGTCACCTCGTCACCTCTTGTGTTTACCAGGAAACCGTGTCCGGCTATTTGACAAGTTTCAGGTGATTCTTTGTGGAGAGTCAGCACGGTTTTCCTGCGACTCATTTTCTTCTTTTGTGCGAAAGTCAAGTGTAAAAAGTGCGCGCACAGCGGTTTTCCATGAGTCTGTAATGATAGCAGCCGTGTGCGAAGCTGCCAACTGATGTAAAAACATGAAAAGGCCAGAAAAAGTGTCTCTTTCCTCCGAGTTCTTTACAACCTGTAGGGGTCCGTGAATCACTCTGTGAATTTTCCTTGTTAGGAGACCATTACTGAAATCTAAACATGGGGAAATAAAAGCATGAATCATAGATTTGGCATATCTCAAAGTCATAAACAAACAGATTTTAACAATATTCCTGCACAAAAAAAAAAGAGGGGAAAAACAAAGTTGGATGACCTTGCTAGCATGCAACCCAGAGATAAACAACACGGGGGTTGTCACAGGGAGTTTTGTGGAGTTGTAAAAAGGAAGCGAGGTCTGTACGTGTGTTTGCACGTTGTTGTTCAGAGAGAGAGAGAGAGAGAGAGAGAGAGAGAGAGAGAGAGAGAGAGAGAAAACAGTTTTATCACAGCGTAATTAAAGACAGCAGAGATACAGCAGCGCTGTTCAAGCCTGTTCAGGTCACACTGGGTTCTGCTGTGAATCCACAACACGAGCTAACGGACCAATTTACAGAATAAGAAAACACAATTTCAATGGTGGATTTGTGATGAGCCGTGTGCCTTTGATTGGTTTCTGCATTTAAAAGAGAACCTTTCTGAACAAAAGTAATTTTCTACTGTTTGAAGCCAGAGCTTTTCATAAGCAGTATTATTATCAATCTATGTGGTTTATATCTATAACTTCAAACATCTGTTTTTCTTTCACTGACTGCATAGCACCCATAATCTTTAGATCCAGCTTCACAGCTTTTCAAAATAAAAGCTCAACACTGAAATGCACAATATGTGCTGTTACTTTGTGGGCAAATTGCCCAACAGGAAGTCAATCTTCAAACAGATTTGTGCAGAGGCGAAGCAAATGTTTTTGAGAATCAATAAATAATTGCGTACGTTGACGTCAACACTAACATCTGCAACAACATCAAAGTTGCATCAACACTCTGGTGGTCTGGTGCTCTGGTCTGGTGATGCACATGCTCGTTAACAGCAGTGATCTGTGCACTGACTAATTAAGTGCACAGATCACCGTTTATTCAATCGTTATGATTAGTAAATGTACAACATGTCCAAAAAGCCGTACATCGAACGGCAAGGACTCGAATTATGCACATGCCAAGCGTGAGGAAGATTAGACAATCGGTTATAAAAAACTGTGCACTCCATATGCAGACAGACTTAGAGGGATTGATAACAACATTCAGACATGACATGATTAGAATGAATGGCTTAACTGACCATTTTGCCAAATGAAATCTGTCAGTTTAAGGCTCTCACACACACACACACACGCACACATCTTTATAAATTGACTGATTTCAGACATTCATGCGCCATACATTAACCAACTAAGCCCCTGTGACTCTGCAGCAGTGAGATAGTGACAGACACAGTGAATCTGATACTGAGGAAAGCTCCCTCCAAGTGTGCCAAACAGAATGCCTGCATGTGTGTGTATGTGTGTGTGTGTGTGTGTGTGTGTGTGTGTGTGTGTGTGTGTGTGTGTGTGTGTGTGCTGGTGACGCCTTCAACAGTTGCAGGATGTTGATAAGCTCCATATTATTTCAGTTTGATTAAGCTAGCATTATATAACCACGTGTCACTGAAACCACATTTGGTTCAAAGTCTGCAGGAACGAGGCAGAGAAACAAACACACACAGAAACACAACGTTTGTGTCTGTGACATAACAATGATCCGAACTCTCTCAGCTCATTTAAAAGCACATGAACAAATGTGAACAGAATGACAGAACAGTGAGTCAGGGTAATTATTCTATATACCCTTTCTGCCAATAGGAATGAAAACAATTACCAGACAGAAAACAAGTAGAAGTTGATAACTTTAAAAGAGGCCAGTCAGTTCAGTCCAGAAACCCTAGTGTGTGTGTGTGTGTGTGTGTGTGTGAGAGTGTACGTACAATTCATCGGGGCAGTTGATAGGTTGTGCTATTCTGTAGCCGTCCTTCAGATAGGCCGACATTTCGAACGGGTCGATGTCGACGTAGGGGGTCTGACCCAGGGTCATCAGTTCCCACAGGGTCACTCCGAAGGCCCACTGGGGGAAAAAACACACGGGATTAACACCGATGCGAGTTCCTTTGCAGCGTTTCCTCGACACAATCTACACGAGCGATCGTTTCACATCTCGTTATCCCACTGGATAAACATAATCACCATTTCTGTTGGTTCGCCCGTTTACATTCAAACACAAAATAGTCTTTGGGAACAATGCGAGGAAACAATGCTGAAATATTTATGTACAGCACAAATAACAAGGCAGAGTTTCTGTGCGGAGTGTGAAAGTAAACAGTGGGATGGCGGTTCTGTTTAGAAAGACAGCGGGTTCAAACTCCCAAGTCAGTGACCCACCCTGCACGCTGTGTACCGACCCTCCGCTCTGACCTCCCATTAGGGAACAAAGAAAGTGAGTGCTTCCTCATTCCTCTTCACAAGTGTTACTTTCATCATCACGCATGTATGTCCTGGATCACTGGGGGATTTCTACTGTTGTCGACTGTTCACTGTTTCCCTGCGTGGCGCTGACGCTGACTGGCGAGACAACAGCACAACAACGGATCCCTGAACCAGTGCTGGCTGCCGTTGCGTCAGTGTGTCACAACTTTTAATGGGGTGACACGAACACCTCGGGAGGAAGTGCGGGCAGTGACTCCGCTAATCCTGAGAC
Source organism: Chascanopsetta lugubris (assembly GCA_016785325.1). Lineage (NCBI taxonomy): Eukaryota > Metazoa > Chordata > Actinopteri > Pleuronectiformes > Bothidae > Chascanopsetta > Chascanopsetta lugubris. The sequence continues at coordinate 127,057 of JAFBJT010036113.1, read as the reverse complement.
AGGAAAGAAGTTAGAGCCAGAGACTGGAGGAGCTCGATACCGCTACTCCCTTCCCTCTGATGCCTTGACCGCGCGCCCGAGAGCGGATCCGACACAATCGCTGCCATTTCCCGTATCACCTTCTCCGCTCCGTCTCCGCTGGAAATATTTCATCAATTAAAATCCTTGAGAGACGGGAAGTGTTGCTATTATGGTCGATGATACTCCGACAGCGCCCGGTTTAAAGCGCTGCGCCCTTTGACCCGAGGCATGCATGCTGTTTAACCTCGAGTACCTGAAGGAAATTGGCCGTGTTGGAAACGTTATTACATTCTCTCTTAGGCGCTGCGTGTGATTCAGGAGGCGTCCGTCACGAGAGAGCATAGCAGAGACGGAGGGTGGAGTCCATCGTTCTGCAAAAGCTCCGGAGAGCAGGCGAGAAAAATCACCGTCGATACACTAACCCCAACCCACCACCACCACACGTGATGGGGCACGGCCTGACTCCTGCTTTGAGCTGAGTGGAGGAGACGGTGCAGGGTGGACAGCGCCGTCGACTTCAATTACATTGATCCTATTTGTCTATAACTCAAATGTTAATTTGAATTATTTTGTTTGTTGAAGAAAGGTCGCTCCTGAGAATAAGAACCTGTGTCTCAATGGGATCGCTTGTATAAATAAAGGTTAAATACATTTTTTTTTTAAAATCACGTCACTCTCAACTTCTGGCTTTTACATCTGCTTCATCTGAGACACTTCTGAGGACGTGCACAACCTTCTGAGGATGTGCACAACCTGCACACCGAACAGGCGGGACACACAAAGTGGTCATCCTGCATAATGTGTAGCTCGCAGCAGCAGATTTGCAGGCCTTCGGCTGCAGAGAGTAAAGTGGGTATCGAGCGCAGCGTCTCTTACCACATCACTTGCACTGGAGAAGTCGTTATTGAGCAAACTCTCCAGAGCCATCCAGCGAACGGGCCGGTTCTCATTATCTCCCAGACAGTGGTAGTCCATGGGAAACAGGTCCCGAGCCAGGGCGTTGTCTGTTATCTTCACCTGCATGTTGTCATCGATGCTGTGGGAGGGGACAGAGTGGGGCGTTATTGTTTTGGAGTTACGGTCCAAAACCATCCGAATAAAGCCAGAGGAAGAGCTGAGGACAAATGACGACAGCGCTGGGCCCGGTCGGGGACACTTACACGCAATTCCTGGCGGCGAGGTCTTTGTGGATGACCTCCCTGCGAGCCAGGTAGCTCATTCCGCATGCGATCTGGATCGCCATGTACACCAGGTCTTGTTGAGAGATGGCCTGAAAGGAAACGAGGGAGGGGGAGAGAGGGGGAGACGGTGTGCGGTCAGAGGCGGGAGGAGAAAAAAAAATGGAGGGAGTGGGGACAGGAAACCGCACTGACGTGACTTCACCGGTCCACTGTGTTAAATTGTTCTTATTTCCTGTGAATATGGTCGTCAGTCAGCTCGGGGTCAAAGATTTGATTTGATTTATACGCACACTCAATATAGGCCTGCAGAGAGCACAACCGAAGCTTGTGTCCTTTTCAAAGAGCATTTGTTCCTCGATGTTAAAATTTTGGAAAAATCCACCTATTTATTCAACATAACCACAAGACACTTGTATTTTTAGCAGCGCTCATTGGACGCTGTAGGGAGAGTACCAGCGGTCAGATGCTCCCTCAGCGCCAACAGCAGGTTCAAAGATTTGGGCTCTTAAGAGTAACATTGAGTAATTCTGACAGCCGTGAAATGGATTGCCACAGAAATTTGGTCAAAATGTCTCAAACAGTGGATGTGACCATGTGACCGGGGATCTGATGACGTGGATGATCCCATGACTCCTGTGCCTCCGAGAGATTCACATTAGAGATTTTCAGTGAGACAAATTAACGATTATTCGAGGGGTATGCATGAAAACATGGTGACATTTACGTCGGCCTCACGGACCCCGACAACTTCGGTGACCCCGTCGGTTTCCTTTGTTTCGACATCGACGGATATTTTGTGCTCGGCGCTCCAGAGCATGTTGGTGAGCGGGCTTACAGTGGAAATATTTTTCACAGACACAGGCGGGGAGATAACATCGGCATGTTCCGTTCTACCAGACAATTAGTCATGACAGCAATTCATTACCTCCACCCAGGAGTTTGTGTCCTCACCCGTCACTATGTGTTGTTTTGTTGAGTGTTTCTTGGTGAGCGAGGCTGGACTCAAACATCACGTCAACAAAATGACACAACGTGGAAATGACAGTGCTGTCGCCGTGATATAAAAAGCCAAACGTAAATATCATTACAGCTGGAAACACGTAGTTTTATACCAGTTTTATACCAAACAAACAAGTTCTACAAGACCCATCCTGCCAGTAGGTAAAAACCCTAGAGCAGGGGAGTCAAACTCAAATACACAGTGGGCAAAGTCGCGGGCCAACATTGAACAAATGAACCTTTTAATATGAACCCAATCAAATTTTGCTGTAACATTGAATATGAACCAAGCAATGCTTATTACTATACAATATATAACTTAATAGTGGAGACATGCAAAATCAAAATTCAAATAAAAAAAACAATAAATTTTAAATAAAAATCGTATGCCTCTTTTCTATTTGCCACGTTGACTCCACAGACAAGACAAACAGGTCTGTCTTTTACATGTGTAAACAGATATTGTACCTCCCTCTTGTCCAGAAAGCTCCTGTTTTCTGCCTTTCTTTTCGCCATTTCTGGAAAGGGGCATCACGGTGACGGTTGTAGCGTGAAATCGCTATGACTACTCTCTAGCACGGTGACGTGAAATCGCTATGACTACTCTCACAGTATTAGCGGTGAATGTGCTGTATAATACCGGGGGCCAGCTCTAGTAGTCATTTGGTATTGTCTCGCGGGCCAAATATAATTACAACGCGGGCCAAATTTGGCCCACGGGCCAGAGTTTGACACCTATGGCCTAGAGGGAGAATTAATGAGGAGGCCATTTTGCAGAGGTGCACAAGCCAAAGTGGCAGTCGGACAAATACCATTCAACCTGTGATTGTGTATGTGTGTGCGTTGGTTTGATACGAGGGAGAACTAATCGCCGTGTTTGCTGGATATGCATGGCTCAACCAAAGTTGTTTTGGTTTTGGCTAAAACTAGCCGTGATAGCATCACCGTCACGTCTCCCCCACGTTCATTCGCACCACTCTGACGTCAGACATGTTTTGGCTCAAACCTCTTCTGTGCCAACCGCAACCTCGTACAGCTGCTAACAAGGCTGTCGGGCGTGTTTTCTTTCTTCAGTCTGGTGCATTGAAATGTAAAATCCCAGCATTCACACTTCTGAGGAACTATGGAGGCAGCAGAGGGAGAATAATGGGACCGACGTGGTCCGGAACATTTGACCCCTATGAGTCAGACGTTTAGAAAAACTGTTAAAATGCTTGGGGCGGCGCAGACGCCGGTGTGTCCGACAGGTTTGTCTGAGTCAACGCCAAGACATGTTCCTACCTATCTGGGTTCACTGCAGGGAGCGGGCTGCGTGAACCCAGACCAGGATGCCCAGAGCGGAAATTTTCTGGCTGTTTATTCTTATCTGAGAGAGAGAGAGGACACTGTGAGACAACCTAAATTAATTACTCACCCCCGAAAAAATACAGAAAAACAACGTCTTGGCAACCAATGAACGGAGATATGAGGATTTAGAGTCAACAACTGGGACGCGTGGAGCTGGTGCTGGAGCATCAAGCTCCACCCGGCACCACTCATCACGTCTTCTACCTCGACACCACCACCCCAGATCTGTCTGTGCGACGCAGATGTTCACTCTCACAACAAATGCCACACTGCGGTGTAGAGTTTCATCTTCCGCTGCACCGATACGCGTAAGACTTATAGCTGCATGCTACACCGGCGCAAACTTAACGACTGTGTCAGCCTCTCTGACAAATGCCAGAAAGTGCATAATGAAATTGCAGCGGACGGAAGGTGCTGATGTGTTAACGGAGACTTCATAAAGAGATTTTGATGAACGCAAATGGCCGACAAGCTTCGTCTTGTGATCGCCGAGTGTTCGCTGCGTCTGTATTTTGGATTTGGTCGGATTCGCACCGTTTCTCTTGCCAAAGCGCATCAAAGACACCCTTGGGTGAACCTGTACAAAAGAACGATTGTCTTTACGTAGTAAATAAAATCTCTGCCCTGAGCTCCGGCTTCGTGTGTGTCAACAGTCCCTCTAATAACAGTGTAAAGAAGTGGTAACCCGTGGGTAGTACTTGCTGCTGATTGCCCCCGAACACACAGCACATTCTTTCGGGCTCGACATTGGTTTGAATCTGGCTTTTCGTCCAATTTGCAGGGATTTGTTTTAATAGCTCAATAAACGTCGCTGCCATACGTGGCTCGCGTCAAGGTATTTAGCTTAATGGCTTAATAAGTGCCTTTAAGCTCCGGAAAATGCATTGCAATTTATAAGCCTCACCTGTGGGTTGTTAGCCTCGGCTAGCTTGCACTGCCGCAGGAACAGCTTGAGGTTCCCCCAGGCCATGAAAGGCAGCAGCACCATTGGCTTCTCTCCGTCCTCCGTGCACACATGACTTATGGGTAACAGATTTCTGAGGGCACAGAGCGAGACCGGTTAAGGATCAGGATGTCAAGCGGGTTCCTGAAAGTCAAAAGTACATGTTAACAGGCTCATCATCCAAACTACGGCCAAAACAGGAGGAAGTCGGCCACTCTTATCAACGCTCTGACCTCGAGTTAAGAGGAAAAGAGGAAGGAGCGCTTTCCACAGAAAGACGGAGGAGTCGAGGTCAAAGCCTCCGGAAAATGTTTGAGAGGCGCTTTGCTGAACTGTTGCTACTATAAATTTTAAACTTGTGGCACCTTTTAAAATAGTTAAAGCAACAATGTGCATGACCTATTGCGACTGAATTTGTATTGTTCCATTCAGAGTTTTCAGTATCTGTGTGTAAAAATGTAGACTTCTTTCATCAGTGTTCAGACTTGAAAAAAAAAAAAATAATACAACCACAGGAACTGGACAAGAGGGAACTGTTTTGGGTTCGGACCAAACTAAACAAAGCTAAGGATACTTTTAACCCTCGAATTGTTCGAAAGTGGGAAAAAGGTTAAATAAATTGTGGTGGCCCTCATTAGTCAAAAATGTCTCACCACAGTTCAATAAAGAGCTAATTTCTTTACACTGACAATGACACTAGACATCTGTCACCATTTACTACTGAGAGGGGCTGTGTACTCACACTATGGTCCGTAATGTTTTTATCAACCATGCAGAACGTCAGACCTCATTAGTCCAAGGCAGAGGGAGTGTAAATACAAAATCTCTGAATTAGAGCCCCCTGCTCTCTTCATCATCATGATGCGAGCAAGTCGACGACGTCGAGACATAAAGCTTGTAACGATGCCGACACACAAATTGTACATAACTTCCTGCCTCCAGCCGATCTTCTCATTTGCTTCCAACAGCAGTGGATTAGCAGTAGTCTATCAATGTGAACGGAAAAACTACAAAACCAGAGAGTCCTGATCAACTCATCTGGAGAAACTCCTGAGGCCATGTTTGAAAATCAGTCCTTTCACTTTTTGCTCCAAGTACCTGTCGCTCAGAATCCAATGTCAGAGAAAGTGACCTTCATGCAGCGTTTCATATTGTCATTTTATGTGTTTTATTCATTTGTTCTTCTCTTCTTTTTGTGTTGCGTGCCCGTGTTGTGTGTGTGCTGCCACTTACCTGTGATGGAGTCCGCGCAGTTTGCAACTTTCCGTCACCATCATCGTCACCTGCACCTCAGAGGCATGATCTGTGAATTAGATCAGAGACAGAATCACATTCACCCTGTGTTGGGTTTCATTTGGTTCCCAGCACAGATTCCTTTTCTCACAGTTATTTTTAGCAGGGGGGGGGGGGGGCTGTGTTTGCCAGTATTTAATCCTTTTCTCACAGTTTTTTTTAGCAGGGGGGGGGGGGAGCTGTGTTTGCCAGTATTTAATCTGCAAATGCCCCTTTGCCATCATGGGGTACTTATGGAACGCAACTTTTTTTTTTTCCCCTTCCCAAAAGGAGCACGCGAAGGAAGTTAAGAGTTTAACAAAGCCAAGACTGGCATGAGGATATTGTTCGCAGAGGAGTCTCCACCCCTCCCTGAGTAAACACCAGAGAATGGAGAGGTCAGAAGGCAGCTGGCAGAGAGAGAGCTGACACATGCCGCTAACAAACAATCTGACACTCCCATACAGAGGGGGCCCTTCACTAATGTGCAAAACCCGCAGCTTGGGTAACACTTTTAAACACAATTTATCTAGGTTGGGATCAGCGTTCTGGACTGGAACAATGTATGGACATCTGCTGCAGCCATTAGAGACGCACTTATTTTTTATTGGCCGTGTTTGGTGAACAGCCGACGCTGAAAAACATCAGGGTTCACTCAAAATAAACCGCAGTCATCACCCAGCCTTCACTAACCTGTCCAGTTTACATTCATGTCCGTCCAGACTTTAATTTCTTGAAAAGCACAGAATATCACTCATGCTTACAGCCAGAAAACCCTTTGGAGAAGTTATTGAACTTTGACCCCAAAACCCAAGTTCAACAGTTCGTTGCCGCGTTTGTGCCAGATGTGAAATTCTCTCCAGGTGTTACCGAGAGAATGGGATGGACTCGTATATAAATGTGTAAAACCCCAAAGACACGCAATGAATACTTTTAGTGGGTCTTAATAAAGTCGATTTCCTCATGATATATGCACGGCCTCTTACATTACAGCCAAAAAATGCTTTGTTAGGGTAATGTGCCTTTGACCTCATGAAGCTAATCTCTTCATTGTTGAGTCCAAGTGGAGGTTTCTGCCAGATGTGAAATTCTCTCCAGGTGTTGAGAGAACAGGACGGACGCAAACGAACAGGCAACGCCATGACATCAAAGGGAGACTTTTTAAGAAGGTAGTTCTTTTGTCTTCAATAGTTTTATAATTAAAAAGCGTGTTATGTGAGTTTCCAGTGACCTTGACCGTTGACCTAAAAAAGGAGACATTTGTGCCTCCTGTGACTTTGACCAATGAAACAAATCATTTATTTGAGTCAAGGTGAAGATTTGTGAGAGATATGTCGTTCACGTGTTCCGGAAACATCAAAATCCTAAAAATGAGATGGACGAAAGACGGAGGAACTTTAAAGGTGCAGTGTGTTATTGGCATCTAGAGGTGAAGTAGCATGTTGTATCACCTCACCCTCGCTCTTCTGAGCATGCAGGAGAACCTATGCTCGACTTCACTACTCATTAAAACTCAAAAAGATGGTTAAGTATGCCCTCTCTGGGCTACTGTAAAAACATGGCCTCACCCGTAGAGAGGCCCCGCTTCGCACACACACACACACGCAAAAATAATTTTAAAAAATGTAATCATGAAAATCAAACGGAAAAACCACATGCTGTCATCTGAACAGCTGGCTATATTGTGTTTCAGTCCACTGACCCTCGGTCTCCTTATGTCTCTGGCAGCACAACCACGCTTCACTCTACTGACGTTCAGCGAGCATGTCAGTGTTTCGCCAAACCACACTTCTTAGAAAACCCACACATTAATAGAGATGGGAAAACTCACAACCCTCGACTTGACAATATTTCCCTTTCGTTTATAAGTGTGCAGTCAGCCGAGTATTATATCGGCCCAGGACGGAGCGCAGAAACATATATACAGTATATAGATATATACATATATATATATATACCTTTCACTGTCTTCACAAAGACCTGCTTCTCCTTGGTGGGGTCCTTCTCGTCCAGCAGCACGCCGTGAAAGATGCGTCCAAACGTGCCTGTCAAAGACAAACCAAAGGATTTTCTTTAAGCTGGCGGGGAAAAGGGCAGGGGAGAGAGAGAAAGGGAGAGAGCGTGAGAGAGAGAGAGAGAAAGCCGGAGGGATAGCATTCAAAGATGGAAATGCCACCGCTGTCAGTGGCCGTCATGCCTGGCTGCTCCGTAGACAGAGGTGGACGGGCTTACGCTGCAAACGCTTTGTCTCCTAATGGGATTAGGCAGGTTTGGCTCGCGTCTCGCCGACAGCAGCCAAAACGACAGCGAGCCAGTGGAGCACAGAGAATCGTTCATTACGTTCAATGATTCAGAACTACGCACGATGTTAGGGGGCTAAGTGAGCATGTTCATCATCCTCCTGCGTCTAAACCGTCACCCAACCGCACCCCAGGACCGTGCTGATGTCAGAGCATCATTTCACAACATAAACCAGGAACGTAAACGTCGAGGGAACGCTTCGGGGCCCCCCGAGCTGACTTTGCCTTGTGTCTCAACAGGAGCACAGACAAAACATAACAATAGGGTGAGTGTCTTCGCTGTCTCACTCCAGCTCCATGGAGCCTGTCTGGACCTGCAAAGCCACTGAAACGGAACTCAGCTCAAGAGTTCAACCACCTGGCCAGCCATGTTTGTATTTGTTGTTGTTTGTTTCATTTGACTTTTAAAAAAATATATATTTCAGAATGATCAGATATTGATGTCAGTATTGCTTACATCACGGGGATCACACATGCAGCCCACCAGAGGGTACAATCTGACCCGTGAGATGACTTAGCAGATATTAGAGGCGCAGTGTGTAAGATTTGGTGATATCTAGAGGCAAAGTTATACAGAGGACCCCCTCCTGACGTATATATAGAATTATGGGCTCATTTAAGGGTGATGGAAAAAAATTGAAACTTTTAGGTGAATATAAATTCATCAAAATTTCAGAATCCAACTGTTTTGTGATATTTGTTAGGAGTGAGAAAACCGAAATCTTACACACGGCACCTTTAAGTGCAATTCTTCAATTGGAGGAAATGGATGGAATTTTTCCATCTTCAAGGGAGTTTGACGCCCCCTGGTTTGCATTTAGATGACTGCCTGTTCAGCCACTAAGCTATCACTGCTAATACAAATATATGGACGTTTCTCTGCATTGTACCTTTTACGTGTGGGAACTTGGAAGAACAACAACACTACCTTTGTTAAGGAACAGCGATGATGGGGCATTTTAAGTGGCATTTGAAAACAGAACACCCACACCGTGTTGTGTTCATCCTCTTACATCACTCGTACGGCTTCAACAAACTCTAGCGTAGGCAGATCTCCAGCGAGAGAAGTGCGGTCTTGTTCGGTACCATCGCTCCATGACAGAGCTGAACCCCGTCCAAGGCTGTCCAGAGTCTCCGGCGGCGAGGAAGACGAGGCTCGAGCCAAACTGAAGCAGAATGTTTATCTTCGGGGTCTCTTCACTCTCTGTGTCAGTATGTTATAACATCCCAGGAGGAACAAACTATTTGAGGTTTATGGAAAGTCTATAATTGTTTGGAGTTAAGCTCGTGCTCTTATACGACTGTGGACGGACGGTGACCTGACACTGCACAAGATTCCTCATCAGCAGGAATGAAAATAAAGGACAACGGGAAAACTGAAGAAGAAAATGTGAAATGTATGTTGTCTTTTTTCATACTCGCACACAACTCTTCTTTTAGAATTTATGAGGGTTACTGTTACATTGAGGACCTTTTACAACCGACTTTATGCATTTATTTGAAGGCTAAACATCATGTCCATTCATGCAGAGAAAAGGGAAATGAAAGACAAGTCCCTGCAGAACAGTGGATGATATTTTTGTTTTTCCATATTAAACCGATGACATAACGAGGTGTACAGAGAGTCACGCACTTTTGTTTGCGAATGACTAACAGACAGACAGTTTGTCTCATGAACTTTAATATATTTAAAGCCTGGAACTTAGATAATTTGATGTTGACAGGTCTTAAAGTCCAAAGGTTTGATTTAGTCCCAGGCTCATCTGTCATTTCTAATTTGTCACAATAGAGACAATTAAGTTAATTTGTATTGACGTTAATGTTAGACACCTGTAAATACTCCCTATACCTTTGTTCACATCTGTCCTACAACTTTGCGCTATTCAGATAATTATTGTTTCTTAATTTACATGAATAAAAAGACATTACATTAACACTTTGGTTACCTCCACCCGTTTGTTTGTGAGTTAGTTAATAAGCTGTCTGGATTCTACAAAATCAACAATAGGGTCTAACACCAGACTTGATGAACGGATGAGGGGGAAGCGTGGTATGTTGGTGTGAATCTGGGTTAGGGGGTTGATCCACCTCTTTCCTCTCAAAGAATAATTTATGGGTCTTGGTGAAAAGTATCAGACATGTTTAGGGGATCAGTATTCATGCGTTTGTGCCATTTGGTGCAGATCCAGATCCAAACCTTGGTCTAGTGAATTTAATGTGCTTTCATAAGGGGATTGTTGGACCCTGGTGGAGGTATGAGCTATAGGAGAGTCATTCCACTTGTTAATGCTTCTTCAGTGGAGGTGGTTTTGGACCAGATCTGTATGAATGTATATACAGCCCGGTATGCAATAAAAACTCAGGCCCATATTTACAACACTCCTGAAAATGAAATGTGCACCTCTGCGCTCCAAACCAAATAAACATTCAGAACTGGGCCGGGCAGCGTACAGTGCGCAGCAGCTGCTTTCTCATAATCCGTCTTCTCCGCACGTGATCTAAAAGCGGCGTTTTAAGGGATTCAGAAGAATCAAGCACTAAAGCCGACATTCTACATCTTTTACGTCTGCTCCTGTCAACATGAGGCTGCAATGATCCATAATTTATGTCTCGTTCTGTCGCACCTACACTATCGGCTGCAGGCTTTCCTCCGCCTTCCCCTCTATTTCAAAGCTACTTACGCTGTCGGGGGACAAACCGAATTAACTCATATGATATTGGAGTCACAGAGGCGGCTCCTGCTTAAATATCTTACCCGGGAACCAATCGAGACGAAATGAAGCCATCAGCCGCGCAGCCGGGGATTTAAGCCTCGCAGCCACCTCATGATATGAAGTCGTTCTTTGTGGTGGGTTGACACCAAACTCTTGAATGTTGTAAGACTATGTGAGGAGATATTACATTTTTAAGTGTAGAGAAGCCTTTGTCCCTTTGTTCAGAAAAGTATCAAACATGAATGTAGCCGCAGTGTACATGTGTTTGCGCACGCCGACCTCTTTCACCCCCATTCCCCAGAATCATTTTAACACACACATTGCGTTATTGTACTTGTGTGCAGCATAATTTTACATTACTGAAGAATTGATAATACATATACAGATACACATTAATGAGCCCTTCTTTAAACATGCCAGTGTTTGCCTTTGACATATTTTCAGCGAGACTCATTGTTACATTGAGTCCTTTGGGTGTTTCAGAGTTTTCAGTGGTTCGTTCTTCATGTTTTTAGTTTACAATTTAGTACAAGTAAATGAAGTTTGTTTAAAGCTAACTAAAAATTACTACACTATTCTTTTAGAACAACTCTTGATTTTCAAGGTTATCCTGAGAATAAAGGGTTATACTCAAATCTTGTTACATACGTGGTCAAAGTATTTGGTGCACATGGAGCATTGTACATGGCGCCTGCCACCAATTATCTAGATTGTGGCAGTCTGCCATGTTCTAATTAGTTTATTTGTTTTTTTTATCAGTGTAGAAATATTTTCACATGACTCGTGAAAAAACAAAACAACGTATGGTCCATCTGTTGCAATGATTTGCCACGTGAGAGTTTTTACAATCAATGCAGTCAGTCAGAACTCGTAGTTTCACCTGCGGCTGCAGAGATGACATGAGCATTAGCAGACTTCATGCACATGCAGCGCCACACCAACCATTTATTGGAGTAATATTGTGGGATGTCTCCGAGTACTTCTTTAACAACATACTAATGGAAACCACTCTCAATAAACCTGCAACACAAAACTGCACCTCAAATTCGCTGGTTTCATGAACAAATAAAGGGTAAAGACATTTTGCCGTGACACAATATGTGCTCCCAAGCTCCATCACACAATTCTATTTACAACGGAATTGACGATATTTGTGGGTGAGGAGCGTGCAAAAAGAGAGAGTACTACCTTCTTGCAAGACATCTTTAAGCGTGACTCTCTCCCTGGAGATGGCGATGTCTTTCACTTTAGCTTTGGCCTCCAACAGCGTGACGCTCCTCAGGTCGTTCTTCTCTATGCGCAGAGACGGGTAACCTGAGCGGACGAAAGACAAAAAGTTAAAGACACGGATGATCCGAGCGTAAACCCAACACTATCAAACTCAGTGGCAAGTCTTTCAACTGATCAGATGAATACGAGAAGAACTGCTTTGCTTCGCTTTCTGAGCTTCCCTGTAACAAACGCACACAATTCCCTGATATGAATTCAGAGATGATTTCCAGGAAAGCAGGATGTTTGCAGTGCCCAGTACATGACAATCAAAGCAATGACACACCAATTCCTTTATTGCAGCTGGAACATTACGCAACATCCCCGTGTACTCAACGTCATTAGCTGCGAGTTGGGACAATCATTTGATACAACACACTCACACTGCCTGTATATAGACACACACGTACACGGGAATGGCACTACTCCATATGGAGTAGTGTCATACAAGCTCCTCCTATCGCCGCACTTCATCTGTACACAACATGTCAGAGATGAGGGATAACACAGCCATAGCTTAGGTGTGTACGAGAACACTGCCAGCCTGTGTACAGAAACTGAGACAAATGGAGGGTAAACCTGAAAGGGAACAGAGCCAGCACAGGACTTACTGGAAAACAACCCACTGACTTTATGCTTAGGAACTTACTTCACCGCTTTAATGTCCATCTTTTCATAACTCCTGATGAAAAGCATTCATTTTGTCGTTGATATTTAGGAATAAAAATACAACTTTTGTCAGAAAATACATCCTTTAGTTTGATTTAAATTTCAAAGCACTGCCACTGTAGATGTCAGGTCATCTTCTGCTGCTTATCCAGTATTCTGGTCGCGGGGCATTTCTACCAGTATGCATAGGGCCTTTTGGGGGGGGGGGGGGGTATCAGTGTCAGGGCCAGTAAAAC
>JAFBJT010036113.1:93940-113992 GCA_016785325.1 Chascanopsetta lugubris | reverse complement strand
GGGGGGGGGGCGGGGGGGGGGGGGGGGGTTATCAGTGTCAGGGCCAGTAATACTGCAACTGGGCCCTAGTGGGATTCAAACCAGTGACCTCTGCTTCAAAAGGCAACTGCTCAAACCACTGGGCCACTGCCGCCCCCCATTGTACATGGTTAACTGTAAAATAAGGAGGAACATTGCATGGATCAATGCTGCCCCCTGCTGGTGAGATTGTCTCTTTTAGTTGTACCATTAAAAAAGATGTAGAGAAGTTATTCAATAGGGGCATGTGGATACTACACACATACACAAAAAATAAATTTTTGTTATTATAATCAAGTAATATTTCAAAACTATTGGCATCAATACCACTCTGACATTCTATGTTCCGTTTCATAGACTTGTCAAGGGGATGACATCCTCTCACATTTAATACTATTTCTATCAGGCATTATAACCATAATGCCTGATAATCAACACAGACATTTTTTGTAGGCCAACTCAGCAATCTCCATCACACCGATTTCCACTGCAAAAATTTGCAAAAAGTTACCAAAATGTAATTTTAACCAAAAAGTAATTGAAATAATTCACTGGCTTCCAGATGAAGGAACCCCAAGGAACATTTTGATAAAAGGATGACATCAAGTTTTGAGCGCCGCCCTGAGTGGTGATTGGGTACGTTCGGCTAAATGCTAACAGGAAGCTGTACGTGTGTTAGCATCCCACAAGAAGTGGTGTGGGCGGGGCAAAAAAGCTGACATACTAGTAGAGTAAATGACCGTGTTTACCTGGGTCTTGTGTTCACATCACACAAATCTATTGCAACACACAGCACAACAAGTTGACAAAGGCCAGTGACACAGTTAGTAGTATTAAGCAGGTGAGACGCATGAGTCTGTGGATAAGCAACCACCAAGAGGAAGTTCAGACTTCCAGATCTTGTACCCAGTAATTCATAAACACACACACAAGAGGAGTAACATCCAGAAATCTATGTAAAAACACGGGTGACATAATAGAATCGGCCTGTCGGGAACGTCGAGTCATCTTTCAGTGCTTAAGAGGAACTTACTTTTGGTTTCATGAGGGGGTACACCGGGGTTTTGGAAGGAGGAGGCAGCAAGCTGGAGTATGGGAGCAGAACCAGGGTGATTGTCTGATGACAAGAGAGGAGGAGAGGAAGAGAGGAGAGGAGAGGAGAGGAGAGGAGAGGAGAGGGGGGCACAGGGTGGGACAGAGTGTGAGAGAGGTTTGTTTTAATGGAAAGGCTCACTCAAATTACAACATGGCCTGAGTGAATGACTGGATGTGAACCGTGGCTGCAAATGTTCAGCTCTCCCGTGAAACATCCATCAAACCAGGCATGCCTGCAATATGGGTAAACTCGCCCATCAGGAGTTGGGAGGATGGTGGTGCACAACATCACATTCAGCGAAGCATTAGACACGAGGAGAAGCGGGTCAAACGCATTGCGCAGGGGGATGAGATGTGATTGGTGTCCACAAGAGGGCGCTGACAGACCACATTGGAAAAAGGTGGCGAGGGTCAATTGGTTCCCAAAACGAAGCAGAGAGGTGTCATTCATACACCGTTACATCTTTGTCTGTCTGTAGGTGTTTCTTTGTTATGGATCCAGATGATTTTAGCCCAGTCTGCACATACGTTGGGGTATTTGTTTGTCAACAAACGTATACAGGAAATATCTGATATGGTTCATGACAGGGCTCGTTACAAATTGGTATGGTTTCAGACGAGGAGGTGAATCCAGGATTTAATTTTGTTTACATTTCAGCTGACTGTTGGGTGTGCTAAGGTGTATGCTGAGTCATGGTGTGTGTGTGTGTGCCTGGATGTGGTGTGCGTGAGTGTGTCTAACAAGATAAAAATCACACGATGATCTATTTTCCAAAGAGAGGCCTGTCAAAGGAGGTGGCATAAAACAATACCCCCCCCCCGATAACATGGGAGGATTACAGTCAAAGGTATGACTCACTCAACAGATTTATACATCCACGTACATGTATGAAGAATTAACAACTGCCCTGTGACCAGACAGCATGAGACACCTTCAATCACACTGACAGATTACTGTCCAGGGCCTGTGAATTACTCTCAATGGGATGTTGCGGTATGGAAATGTACAAGGAATGTGTCAGGGTAAAATATTATTGACAGTTCTCCGCAACTTTTTTTTCACCATTTCCAGGTCAAAGTTTTCAGACATGAACTCTGGATAATGTCTAGACAGCTGCTTCCAGAAGAAGGATGCAGATATGTGTGGACTGAGGTGCAAAGGCAAGGGATAGTGGCTGAGAATAGCACGTAGAGAGAATATATGTCACTTATCATGGCTTTTATCAAATAAAGCAATTGTAATAGAAATCATGTTTGTCGCTCTCATACATGCATGTCTCTGCTTTTTCATCTTAAAACCATTTGTATTCCCATCGTTGTGTCTGTCACATTCGAAACATCATCAATGATCACAGTGAATCCACTCCTGTGGATGACCTCTAGGAGTCGGTGTGGGGCTACTGAGGCTAAAAAGACCCTTACAGCTGCGATAGGTCTTCACATTTCCTCTTAATTTGGCTTCGTCTCCTTTCGTGCTACATTAGAATTGTTTTTAGTTTGACTTCACCACAACAACCACAACAGAAAAACACTTGCTATGTGACACATTAGCACCAGCCACAACTATAAATATACGACACAGTACAATACTGGTGTCAGGGAAAAGGCATGGCCTCTGCGTCAGTGCTTCATGGAACAATAATTAAGACTTAACTAAGAATTTTACCAATGACTGAACTTCAACATTAGCTGTTTAGTCTGTTGGGAAACAAATGTTGGTGGTGTTGAATGGAATGTTAAGAGTTTGGGATCAAACAGAAACTCCCGGACAGTCGGTTAGGAAGTTAGTTGCGCACATAAATCTATGTTAAATAGAAAGTCACAGTTTTGCCCCTTGTGCTGCTGCATGGAGTATTACTCAAAAACTGAAATGTCATTAGAAATACACAGCTGCCATGTTTTCTCATGGCAGAAAGGAATCTCTTTTCAAGTGTGAGCTTCCACAGTAATTAAAAGGCCCACTCCACATGATAAACAGCAACAGAATAATACTTGCCCTATAATTAGAGAGGTTGGCAGCCAAGTGGGAATGATCACAGCGTTGCATTTTACAACAACAACAAACAAAGATCGGCGCTCAGATTGACTGAATGTAAAACAAATTGTCAGGTTTGTACGAGATGGTCTGTGAGGTTGATCTTTACTCACTATAATGCAGTCAATGTACGTCTGTTTCCCACCCTGTGCTTATATCCAAGTCATTTGTGCACATCATTATCTACCACTTTCAAAATAAAGGAGAGGTTGTCCTTGCAACGCACACACACCGGGAGGAGATTTACACACTGCTGTGACACTGACAAGGGGCAAGAGCCACCAGAAATAAAGAGCGCATCGGTGCAGGGACTGTGCTCTGCATCACTATCTTATGATAGCAGTTAAGCTAATTGGGTCATTCACAGTCGATTATTGCATTTGGGGAAGCATGCACCATTTAAGATGCCAGTGTGACGCATGGGAGTATATGAAAACATGTCACGGCCTGGTTTTGAGCGAGTACAGCCGAAGAAATAGCCCATAAAAAATAAAAATGCATTAGATCATTGATTGATCAGCTTGTTGTTACGGTGGTAAGAGGAGAGTGAGCTGTCTTACTTGTGACAGGGGCGGCATTGTTTGGAGTGTCAGCCCTCAGGTACTGTGTGGTTTGGGTGGACGGCTGGGACAGACCCTGCGAGCTCCCACTGTCACTCACGCTGAAAAACACACAGAGAGGAAACACAGACTACTTATCTGAACGCTCCTCAACTTAGCGACTGATGATGATGCGCAATCACTTGCCTGGCAAGGCAAGGCAGCTTTATTTGTATAAGCGCATTTCACACATGGGGCAACTCCATGTGCTTTACATGAAAACCAAGAGAATCAAATAAAAACACAGTGAAATGCTTTAAAAGGGCACAACTTTCAAATGTGAAGCATTAGAGGCTTTAAGGGGTGATTTTTCTCTGGCTTCAATGCAATGAGAGTTCATTCTGTATTGGTGATGGCGCCGATGTCTTTGAAACCAGGAGTAACCGGAGAAACGAACCTGTCCTCCATTTCCACCCTCTTCATGCTGTGCAGGTGCAGGATGGCCAGGATGATGGCCACGAGGAAAATGACGATGCAACAGACGCTCACGCTGATGTAGAACACCTGAGTGGAGCTGGTTGGTGTAGTTACGCCGTCCACTGGTGAAAACAAGTCAACGGTCAACCATGTCAGTGAAAAAGAGCATTTGATTGTGACAGCGTGAGACAACACAAAATGACATTGTCAATAATATAAAAACGATCGACTGTGCTTTGAAAGAAGCGGTGCATAAAATGGAGGCGAGGCAACGGGATAAAGGGGAGAATGAGTGAGAGACATGATAAGTGCACTGAGGACTCCACTTAGGGTTAATGGAGGCTTGGAAGAGCGGAGGCTGTGCCCATGATCCAGTGTCTGAGAGCTTTTCTCATCACCTCTAAAAGCCTCGGAGGGCCCCAGGTTCCTTGGGCTTACCCAAGCAGAATGGAGACAGGCCTCTAATGGTGCTTTGTTGGTGGGGTAGCACAAAAGAGAACGAATCCCATTGGACGAGGAGACCCATTCGGAGGGGTGGGGGCTGACAGAGCACATCTCGACAGCGGAATGCATCGTTCTCTCAGGGCTCTGAAATCCTACGTTTGTCTTTGATATGGAAGGTCGGACAAATGTGCACCTCTGTGCCTCTGCGTTATCAGACTGATGACGTCACCACGATGGACGAGGGGTGGAGTTGGTTTAGAGATAGAGGTAGAGAGTGACTTACAGTCGGGCCGCTGAAGAGTGTTGTTGTTGAAGGGGATGGGAATCTTGGGGTCGGAATCAGTTCCTGTGACGGTCGGCGAGAGGGACGGACGAAAAGGAGGAATTGAGAGAGGAAGGAAAACAAAGAGAGGGAAAGAAAACATTTGACATGACTTGCAGAATGTCTCCACACAGTTGCATCAGCACGGTGCTTTGTCGAAACTGAAATAAATGAATGACTAATAACACTAAAATACCCTTCGTCATCGATAGGGTTTTTTTTTTGGTGACTCTTCCGTTCCATGTTGCATATATTTTTGAAAAGAATCAGCTGTATCAAAGAGGCTGATATCTATGACTACAAAAAGCATTGCAGGGTAACTCTTCCTCATCAGCAGCATCCAGTGGTCAACATGCCGAGGATTGTTGCTGACAGCAGACAACCACAGTATCTAACTTTCTTTAAGGCCCAGGGGCCAAAACTGAAACTTTTTACAGATTAAGCTCCAGAGATCCTCAGAGGTTTACGAGTTCCATGAAAACATCCAGCCTTTTAAAATGGCTTTGGGCTCTGTCGATTCTAATGATCTAACCGCATGGTCTGAAGAGGACTGTTGAGATGATCTGGGAGCCTAATGGTGGATGAAGCAGACACACGGCTCAAAAGGGTTGTATCGAGGTCTCTGACTTAATATCGGATGTGTGTCGTGCACAGGATGCTACTGAATGCTCTCTCCCCCTGTGTGTAAAATGCAGATTTGGAGAATGTGGCGATGGCACAAAAGCCAAGAAAAATGAGACAAGACTTTTCCCCACAAAGGAAATGGGTCTGCATCTGTCTGACAGCAGAACAGTCTCCCATCATCCTGCGTGGTGCCCTTTTTAATAAGATGGAAATAAAAAAATGTTCCTCGAGGCATACTGCGAGAAGCCTCTTGGCCAGATGTTATTATCTTCAGGCAGTTTCGAAAATAGCACAGAGCCAAGAGAGGGGCAGAATTCAGAGGAAGATTTCCCACTGTACCTCAAACGAGTTTCAAACTAGCAGAAACAAATCAACTAAAAGTGCGTACAAAGCCCAGTCTACGTTAGGAAAAAGGTAACGATGGGTCAATGAAATGTCAAAAGCGGATATTCTATGAAAGTTAAAAGCTCAGGGAGGACGTATGCAGGTGCATTTGTCTGTGGACTCACTCTTGTAACACATTTTCCTCCTCTTGAAGTTGAGCACTGTGTAGTTGTTGGTGTGGATGGTCAGGTTGAGCTGCACCGTCACAACGGCTTCTCCATCAACCTTACCGGAACAAAAGAGGTCCACTCGAAAGACTGAAGAGGAAAACACACACAGGGGGGGGGGGGGAAGATATTTAAAGACATTAGTTATACATAGAATATGAATGTCAAGCACGATGAGTTCATTAGGGCAAGTGGCCTACCAGAGGGAACACGGGGCACCTCCCCCTGATCGGAGATGTTGCTTCTTGGTTGGTTCATGGCAACAGGGTTCTCAACGAGGAACACGAGCCTGTAGTCCACCTATGGATACACAGCGGTGATACACATATAAATATAAATACACACACTTTTGATCCCATATGCAGTATGTGTTATAGATATATGATTCCTGATGACGCCGATACTTACTTTCGTCTTGGAATGCCATGTGAAGTGAAGGCTGTTGGTCTCACTGGGCACAGGCAGCGTAAAGGACAGCGCATTGTAGTTGACCACATCGTCTCGCATGTAGTAGAGCTCTGCATCCAAACCTATGTTGGGACGAAGGACGTGAGGACAAGTGTCACTTGACACGAAGGACTTCGATCATTGTCTTTAGAACAAACAGACACATGCGCACAATGAGAGTGTATGAGAACAATGGTCAAACATCCACTTGGGCTGCCAGCTTGGATTATGGCGGGTTTCCCCTCAATATGGGAGATGGACTAACCACATCTGTTAGTACTTGAGGACTCTTAGTGCCCAAGTGCAAAACTTCAAAAAGTTCAGAGTGAGACAACATCCAAAATATGGATGCAATTTTCTGTGCAGGAAACTAAATTGGGTTGGGATGGGGATTTAGAGGAAAGCAAAGGAATGTCTTGCATCCATAACCTGCAAAAGAAATATATAACAGGAGGAAAATACCATATCGACACATCAGACAAATAGATAAACGTGTATGTATTTCCGTATCATTCACCAAAACATAGTGTGAATGTTTTTTGGGTTTTTTTTTTTTATTACTGCAGCATCAACAAGTCACAGAGGTCTAATGCGTTCCTGGTGAAATCCCCAATCCAGGCCCGGGGCCTTGTGATCAGTCCTTGAAAGTGTCTGTCTGGCAGAGCGGTGTCTGTCTGTCTAGCAGTCTGGGTATCTAGTTTAAAGGGAGAGGGGGAAGAATGAGCCCAGGCTCCCCCTCAATGCCCCCGGGCCGTCTCCAAGCTCCCGCACTTAGACCTTTCTCACATTGGCTCAATTAAAAACATTCACAGCCATTTGCCAGCCCAGAAGGAGAACGGGGGTGCTATTCAAACTGGAATTCAACCACAGTACAAAGGGCAAGGTTGCTGGCTTTCATTTACATTAGTTAGGACTGGATACGTCCCTTTAATGTTTTCACTTAAAAAGCTGTTTAAAATTGCATTCAGGGCCCATGGAGCTAAAAATAACTTCATTTGAATATTAGAAATGGCCATTGGACTGAACTACAACTGGACACAAGATACACAGACAGAATTGATCAGAATACACACTGCACCTTTAAGTTTACATTTTTTTGTTGATTCTCTCCATTTGTCATCTGGAATTGAAAAAAAGCCTTGATGGGGATTTCAAACATGCTCGCGCTGAAAAACCCTAAAGATAAACATGTGAGGATGAAAAAGTGATGACACACACGTCGAAGACAAGAAATAAAGATGTCAGCTTTGAGAGGCGACATGATTTAAGTGCCTGTGGTGATCAGAGCCCGCGCCAGTTTTGATGTGGTGTAAGCAAAAACATGTGATCCCTCCGACCTCTGGAGATTCCTGTGTTGTGAACGCGTCTGCTGAGCTAAGAATCTCCTGCTGTGACGCCTGAGTGCGAGAGGCAAACTTCAGAGGAACTGTGAGGACTCTCCCTCTGCCGGCCATTCCCGAAAAACATCTACACAACAAAAGGCTTTGCCCCCGCTGAACACGAGACCATGAGATGTGGAAAAGGGAAAATAAAAGATATGAAACTGATGGGGTCACATTTCCTTTGATCGAGTAAAATAGAAATAGAAAAGTAGCTCAAACTTCTTCAAATTCATTTCTAAACATTTATCATTAGAATCTCAATAACCAAGCTTTTTTTCAACTTTTCATAACTTGTTTCATTTTAGAGCAAAGCTGCCAGGAGAAGAGAAATACATGGAAATACGTTGCAGTGGGATTCCTTTATGAATGGACCGTGTGGGCCAGTTACAAAAGTGTTGTTCTATGGGTCATTTATACCCTTATTATGTTGTTACACAGCTAAGTGTTTTCAACTCAGTCTAAATGGAGTCTTTCATAGTGTGGCGTTCTCCCAGTTTAACCTGCAGGAGTGTCTGGAGACTGGTGTCAACATGTTATTAGACCACAGGGGAAATAAATGAATGGTAAGTACTCAAACGTCCTGACTGCAGAATGTAGTAATAGGGGAGAGAATTTGTCAAACAATTACAGCTGTCATACGTGATGAGCTCAGAAAGACGTCCCCCGAGGCTATCAGAGGAAATGGATCTGGAAAATAAAATGGCTCGACATTTTCAAAGTCTTATTTTGTGACACCAACACTGAAAAAACAACAACAAATACATTCATAAACCAGTAATACATGTATTTTCTTAGTAGGAGCTTAAAATGAATGATTACTTTGAAATATGCTTCTGGAAAAGTGCAGATCAATGTGTTTGATTGAGAAAATGTGATACTTTAATTGCCCTTCTTTATTCCACGCTCTGGTCGGCAGGGATGTGGCAGGTACGGACACAACCTCACCATGTGGTCCCGTATTTATCGTCTGCCTCGTGTCCGACTCTGTGAGACTCCCTCGTCCCCACACCGCTGGGATACGAGTGAAACACGAGACATGAAAGACGAGACATGCAGGGCCGAAAGAGGAGCTGAGACTTTTAAGTCGTCCCTCCCACATCTTCATAACCACCCACACAAACTTCAACTACTTCAAAACAGTGTACAGAGGACAGAGGAAGTCGCTGCTTTGATCCCTGACTCACTGTCTCTGCTCTCTGGACGACAGCAAACGCCATGGAACTGTCTGTACACACACGCCACTCTGGATTTCTCCATCAACTGCCACCACTTTGAACTTTGAGAGATAATTTCAGGTGATTCCTCTCTGCTGGTTATCAGGTGATTTAACTCTCTGGTCATGCCGGATCACACTATATTAGCAAAAACACTCAAGAGCCTGTCAGCAAAAGGAAATGAAAATAAAGTTAGAACAGGTCATTCGTCTTTAAATTGTTAACATGTCACATGGAATAGAAAATACACCCGAATCTTATGGTTTAACGTATTTAAAATAATTTATATAATCTATGATGTTTGTGCAATCAGTTTACACATCAGATACAGTACCTCAGAGAAAATGATTTCCATTCATCTCCTTCAATAAAAAGGTCAGTGAGCCCATTATTCATTAAACGCATACTAACGTCTACTTTAACTATGTTTGGATAACACTAGGCTACACATTGATGGATGGTTTCAGTCACCAGTCATATGTTAAAATTAGTCTTGCACTTTGTTTATCATGGGCCGTGACATGACGTGACACTGTTTATACATGTTACTATAAAATATGGTGACATTCATCATCATATATCAGCAGTGTGACACAGCCACACTATTGCGACATGGAAATCACGGTTGCGGCCTAGAGAGTGTTCACAGGCAAGTCTAACACCGGATCATTCACAGACGTGAACCAGATGTAAAAGCCTTGAGACTTCCCATATACATGATATGTACCATTATAACTAATGATCATAGGAAAATAGTGAATTATTGATAGATGCGTGATTATGACATTCAGAAATGTTATGAAATCCAGCTGCATGTTGTTAGATTTGGTCAAATAGGGTCATTTGTGTGTAAGGGGCGCTATCCAAGAGTGACCGTGAGGCACTCATGTGTCGTAGCAGATGAATACACTATTACTTTTTGTTATTTAAATGAGGCATGTTTTACTTGTATTTGGGGTCACAAAAAACTTGACAGTGTCATATGTTCAGAAAACGTTGTCGTGCGGTCCACCACTGCAGCTTCTGTTGTTTTCTGTTCTCTCTCTTTCTGAAAAGCTGAGTTCCGACCATACCGGCCTTGTTGGCGAGTAGCCTCAGTCTCATTTGATTGGCCGATCACTCTCGGCTGACATAGGAAGCGTCCTGCTCATTGACCCAATGAGACTCTGATCAGAAAGTAGAATGAAATGAGTAGTTAAGTGAAGTGTGGTGCCCACCTACAGTATGTAGTGGTTTACAGTGAAAACTGCTTGAATAATGTTCATGTGGTCAACTTTCAACAACCGCACTAATCACATGCTCTTTCCACTCAGCACTCCACTGGTCAGTATTGTGTAGTCGGACTGATGTTAACTTTGACCAGTACAACATCCGCAATCCAATCCATTCTACAAAGTCGGAAGAAATTCCCTCAGTGTTCCTGAGACAACCGACAGGTGGATCCCGGAAACCAGAAATCCATCTTTTTGAGTCACCATGCATTAGTCCCTTTCAAGCAGTGGAGCACCGTGCAGGCAGGGTCTGAGGGGCAACAAAAGGGGGAGGCGTACAGTGCAGGTGGCAAGGTCCGGGACAGATGTAACAAAGGGCCTCTTGTGTGCACAGGCACTTCACCTCCCGAAGCCTCCATCCCTGACCGCTCAGGGGATACACAGCTTCCCTCCCCTCCCCTCCCTGTGGCTTCTCGGTGGGAAGACACTGGTCACATTAACGGCGGGAGGAGAAAACGAGGGGCTGTGTGAAACTCTATCAAGTGAAAAAACCCACACAAATCCCTGGGAATGAACGATGAGGCGACGGAGGGGGTGACAGATGAAGGATGTCAAGGTCAAACACAATGGAAAACCCAACACACTCTGACAGCCTGTCACTGACATCCAGCTCATAGAACTTTTAAACAGAGGAACTATAGATGCTACACAAAAGAGCGCAAACATGTTTTTATAATGTATTATGCCGAATTCTCCATTCAATGCCACATTCCAGGTGACATGAATACGCAAAACTAGCTAGTTCCATTTCGCATAAAAGCCCATGTGCAGTGGTAGTTAGATGTCTCTAATGAAGATCTTGTGATTTCACTTTGTAGGAATTTCGGGCAATTCACAGCAGAATTAATTGTATTTGAGTACATCTTTTATGGGCCATGACAGGTTATTCAATTATACTATTTCGTGTGGAAAATTCTATTGTACATTTTTGTAATAAATCTAATTTCTTCCTCTGAATCCACCAGCAGCAGCAGCAGCAGCAGCAGCAGCTCTTTGCTGTGATAACATCCGCTCTAACACGCGGCATTGAGTCAACAATTTCAGCAGGAAATCACCTGACCTGCCATCCAGGCTTACAGTTAGCTGGCAGACAAGCAGGGCAGTTCAGGGCTGCTGGACTTCACTTTCTCTGCTGGGTTTATCATATAAAAATATGATATACTGAGTGGGTCATTTATTTCAAGTCTCTATCATAACTGTCTTACAAGAATTCAGATTTTATCAAGCCAGAGTGTCTCTGAGTGCAGCTAGTGTCGAATTCTGGATTTCCGTGTAATGTCTAAAGCTTTGTCATTGCAGATTTACAAAAGTGTAAAATGAAAAGGTAACGCACAATATAAAGATGTACAAAACAAATAAAAGAGGATGTCATTTGAAAATGAAGCATACAGGCCCAGGACAACATCTAAGCTTTTTTTTTTTTTTTATCATTCAGCTTCAGGGCATGCAACAAATAGTTGCATTTTAAGAAAAAGAAGAAAAAAAAAAACTCTGTGGTTTCCTTTGAATCGCTTCAAAGAAACCATACATCAGCTTCAGCCTCTTTTATTCCATGAAGTGTCTCGAGGGCAGATGAGGTTGAAGGCAGGGGGAAGGATCCGAGCGAGGCTCGCCGCCGTCCCATTATAGGCACCTCATTGATGCTTATTTGTTGCCCAGGGAGGGTCTGACGTTTGCTCAAGAAAAATCAAATGGTTCCGTTGAGAGAAGTGATAAGCTGCTCGCTGTGGAATGATTTTCATCTCAGGGTGACCCTCGGGTCACAGAAAGAGGTCTCATACATACGACTTTGCTCATCTATTTTAGGTTGCTCCTGTACATGGGCGGCTCTGTGAGAAATGTCCGGTTTGTGCGCGAGATCAAATATTTTTTTTAGTTTCGCTGCGTGCCTCTTCAGGCAGAATGCGGCGCCTGTCTCAAGGTGACTGTAGCCCATGAATGGTCGTCAGCATTTAATCATACGTCTGCAATTACACCACCGGAACACTAGCTGGCGTAGCGCATAAACAGTGGTAGCCAGAGCGTCTCACTTCTTTTTCTTTCGCTCGTTCAAGTTTCTGGTCACGCATCTTAGGCCTTGTCCACACAGAGACGGGTTTAGGAGAATCCACCGACATTTTTTATCGTATATGATCCACACGGGGCCGGCGAATGCACTACTTTTTGAAACCGGGTCCCAGAGTGATAAAACCTCAAGACGCCATTGTATCGTATCCGTCTTTACAACTGATATGCATCTTTTCTTTAACAGTAACGCTTCAACTCCACCTCTCTCTTAACCAACATGTGCTAACCCAACAACAATGATAAGCAGATGACAGAGTTGTGTTTGGTGGTAATGCGGGGTCAGACAACTGTCCCTGCACAGCTCTGAATTTCATTTCCACACTGTAACTACAAAATTGAATGAATCAATATCTTGTGATGTTTACTGAATACAAGGAAGGATGTTTCTGATTCCAGTTTTATCCGAGTTAGGGTAATGTCAAATGGGCTACTACTTTACAGAATGTCCCATGAGTGAAGCAGTTTGGACAAAAGACGTGAAAGAAGGGGCTCTTCTATTCAAACACAGGCTTCTTGGAGAATGGTATGAAGGAAATGAATAGTGCTGCCAATCATTCCTCACTGTTTGCACTCTCTTTGTCAAACCTCCTGCTCGGTCTCTCAGCTTTATTGGAGGAGGGGAGGAAGTCCGGCGATCCAGTGTGCACTTGGCTCTTCAAAAAAACACTCTGGACGTTATGACACACTCGCTGAGATCTTCTATTTCTTTCCAGGACCTGGTTATTTTTCATTTTGGCAAACGCAGCCCGGAGGAATGACGCCACACTCTGACCCATACTCGGCTGATTGGACCACGTCGCTCGATTTCCCACCCCGAATGGAAGTCACAATAAAACAAAACAGAAAATGTCCGTTTTGGATTTCAACATGTGAGTGAGTTAGAATCCCAGGAGGATCATGTCTCATTAAAATCCATCCCAGACTGCAGCTGCACAAAACATGTTTCCTTCCCATCCCTGCGAAACCAAAGAAAACTATGGAAAAGCTGGATTTAAAGGGGAGTTGTGTTTTATCTGCACAATGCTGGTAGAGGGAATGGTTCTGCTTTGACAGAATCAAAGCTCAACACAACTCAATTCAGGGTGAAGACCAGTGGCAGTGTAACTGTGCCATGCGAGGATTAGAGAACAGACTTTCTCAGTGCAAACTTTCCACCAAGAAAAATTCCTTCGAGTAATGTGTTGGGGAACAAGACCACAGGTGGATCTACTATGGAAACTATGCTCAAAAAGTTCATTATATTAGGTGACACCAAAGACGCATTGAAGGCACATTTATCATGCATAAGATGATGAGAGTGGTAAATACGGCTATGATGAAAAAAAATTGAATCCATCTTGTTAATTCCACCATCAGTACATTTGCTCTGTCATTTTCAATTGTCCTGACACAACCTCTCTAACTCCAAGTCTCTCACTCACTCACTGACTTACTCGATGTATTTTCCAGGACTGAATGTATTTTCCAGCGCGGTTAATGCAGCTCACGCTACCCATGAAAATGTGGCAACATCACCTTTTCAAAAAGAGGTATTTCATGCTATTAATCACAGAGTCCTTCATGGAAAGGTTAGAACATACCGAAGTTTAAAAGTAGAAATGTGTTTGCTTGAACAGAAAAGAAACAAAGATTTGTCAGGATGACATTATTTTGGGTTTGGATGCCTACGTTTTGAATTATTGAGCTGATATATGAATAGTGGACAGAAGCCTTAGCATGTCGAAGGCTTACACTTTGGTCACACACATGACAAACTGAAGACGGATAACAATCTGTGATGATTCAAATAACATATTAAGATTGATGTTAGTGTGCAATTAACCAATGCACACTAACATCAATCTTGTAGGTGCATTATCAGGTCTGCACAACCAACTGCAACATACACATTTGCTGCTTCACTTATTTTCAAGCATATCTTTGGTATTTTTTGCCTTTGATGGATCCATCAGTGAGGAAGGAGGATATAAGGAGATAGCAACAGGCAAAAAAGGGCTGAAGATCACAACGAAACCCCATCGGCCACTGCAGAGAATGGCATCAGTAAGATGGGTGTCCAACTCTACCAGGTGAGCCATACAGTCCCACAAAGCCTGTCTCACTTTCCATGTGCTGTTCTCCTGTTCCCGTCCAAGGAATCATCCCAGGTGATTCAGGTAGTTTGGTAAAGTTATCAAAATCCTGACTGTCCATCTGCTTCTGAGACCACAGCGAGGCTTCCTCTCTGGATGATCTGTTTTTCTGATCACTGAGATGTTTCTATGCTTTATAGGCCCATACAATTTTCACTACTGTATAAAAAGTTAACATTTTCATTTTACGCAGATTGTATGCATGCTAGAGAGAGAATATTTCGAGAAATGTGAAGAATGACTCACTGACATATGAGGTTTAAATACACAAAATGGTACACCTCTGGGCCTACATCTCAGGTGAGAATTAAAGTTTACAGAGCAATATTAAAGAGTGGAATGAAAATAACGATGTATGAAATTTGGAGGTCAGCTGGAATTGGTTTCCCATGGTCAATAGCGATTGTTTGTAATTCATTAGGAACCGATATGCATTATCCAGTGAAAGTGAAACGCTTCCCTTCACCAAGCCCTCAGCATTGATGGGTTATTACACATGTGATGTCGAGCCAATCTGATAGTGTTGTGAATGGGACGTGGAGTGAAACAGGATTGTGAGACAAAACAGAATAGCTGCAACGGAGCCAGAGCGGTGCGCTTTGAATTCATTAACTTTATCGGCGATCATTAAAACAAACCGCTGATAAAGTTAATCAGTGAAATACCTGCCTCGACAATCAGCCCATCTCTGATAATATTAAAACAGATGACATGCGCAAATGAGTATATTAGGAAAACGTTGGGTTTCTTTGTATAGATCACGACATCGGTGTTAGGCGAGATTGCCCCACTTCACTTGAACTTCACAGTCCAGAGACAAGCTGCTTCACGTTCATGAGTCAGTGAGTGCTTGTAAGGTGATGATGAGCTTGCGACGATTTGATCTGGCATCATCGCTGAACTGGTGGATTACAGCGTCCTGCCGCCAATCATTTACGCTAATGAAACCTGCCAAACCAGTAACGAACTGTGACGTGACAGGATCCCAATGACGAATGATTTAATTTTGCAGAAATAAACATTCAATTAGTGACTCCTTCCTGTGACAGCAGCAGCTGGCAAACTTAATTCATGTCTCTTTAATTAGTCTATTTTCCAAACCGTTTCATCTTAGCTAAAGGAGCTGAGTCTCTAATAAAAGCAGATGATGTCTCTTGATCTATTCAGGTTTCCCACACGGTGTGACAGTGATCCAGTGATCCAGCGTGCACAATGGACACATTGACGCATCACACCAGAAAAAGCTGTTGTCAGGTGTAATTGATAACGTGTTGTGCGTGTTTGTTGACTGACACAGTTTATACCCGGACACTTAATGGAACTCATTCATCGTTAATGTCATTAGCTGCGCCTTTGTAAGTCAACATGTCTGCTTTGACAAAAAAGGATGTAAACAAGGCCTGTTATAAGATCAGCATGTGTCAATGCGATTTACACTGACTAACTGGTATGGTTTACGAAGACACCTATTGAGAACAAAGTCTGCATTAATGTAAATTACTGCCATGTCTCCCAATCAGGGATCCACAGCCTTGTCAACAACACTGAAGATTTATGTCTGGTGATAAACTGATTCATATTGATTACAACAATGCTTCCTCGGAAATGACCAGACTTTACACAAAAGACAGTATGAGGCCCTGCTAGCACATGGCAACATCTGCTTTGTTTAGAATCCATCCAGATGTCAGATGCCATGCTATGAGTTGCAACAAAGTACCGAAACGATGTATTCAACACAAAACCATTCTTGGGAGTTTCCATCTAAATAAATGAAACCTGAGAAACTCGAAAAAATGGAATAAATTTAAGAAAAAGACGTCCGTGGACCTTTTCTTAGTGAGCCATGTCTGGTGCTGTGGATACTCCTACAGAGTAAACACAAGATCCTCCAAAAACTCCCTAAAACATTAACAGACACAAGCTCTTTGTGGTTTTGGAAACATTTTCAGAGGATTACATTCCTTTTTTTAGTCAACAGGAAGTTGTAGGCATACATGTCTAGAGCATGTGCAGGGCTGATACAGTGCAGATTTATAAATCTCCAAACTGGCTTCCAACAAAAACAGAGACAAAGAAAGAATCCCCTTAAAGACTTTACTGTCTAGTGTTGTGACGTATGCCAGGGGAACCAAATTTCAGGTTTGACATATAAACCCACCACGCAGTCGTTTAAAACTCTATTTCGATAAATATGGCTCGTCTACGGCAAGCAACTACTATACCATCTTGTCGGGGAACACTAGCAAAGCTTGCCTGTCTTCAGAAAACTGCCATGAGACTCCCAGCAGCTTATCTTCAGCATGACGTCGACACCAGTTCCACTTCCTTCTTATATTTTCCTTCTCTGCAGCTACATCATGGAAGTCTCTGGCCATGCATACTTTGAGCTCCACACACATACTTGTCAAACATTAAGAGATTTCTACATATGACCAAATGAGGTTTCGGGCCAACCACAAGAGAGGCCCTGTTCTGGCAGCAGAGGATTAATTTTAGCAAGATGGAGAACAAGGCGAAGCCAGAGGGACGGAGTCGGCCCACGGTCCGACACCAGCCAGATTACAGAGAGGAGAAGACGAGAGATGAAATGTTTTTAAAACGGCAAGATGAGCAATACTTTTCTCAAACCGTCGCTGACCAAAATCGTCCACTTTGTCTGTTTACATGTTTTAAATTAGTTTTACAGTGCATTTAGCATTCCACAGCACATGAAAGATGCCCTATATTTACATATCATGCTATGACTGGGTTCAAACATCAAAGATCCTAAACATAGTCACAAGTAAACCAGCATCACAGTTTGACGTCTGCCACACAGTCATTCTCTGTGCACGGAGTGACAAGGTTCTTTTTCACACTCTAGAATCAGCTGATCCTCCCTCAAGACAAGACATATTCACTCCGCCACTTTATTAGGTACACCTGTTCATTATCCTCTAAACTGATTAGGAAATTACATGGCTGCAACTTGACGCAGACGCGGTCAAGACGGTGTCCTGAAGTTCATGCGGAGCAATAGAATGAAGAGAAAAAAGGTGATTTAAGAGGCTTAGAATGAGGCAGGGTTGTTGGTGCCCGGAAGCTGGTCTGAGTTTTTCAGAAACTGCGGATCTACTGGTCTGCAGGGTTTACCGAGAATGACCTGAAAGAGAGAAAATATCCAGCGGGCTGCAGCTCTTTGGGTGACGAGGTCTTGTTGGTGGGGTAAACAACATGAAAGCATACCTCCACCCTGCTTTGTGAGAACGATTCAGCCTGGTGGTGGTGGTGGAATCGTGTGGGAGATATTTACTTTGCACACTTTGGGCTCCTGCGTACCAAGAGCCTCGCTTACGGTATATGCCAAGGGATGCCGGGGTATTGTTCATCCTCTTTATCCTCCATCTTGTCATGGCTACCTCCCCAAGGATAACGCATCATGTCACAAGTCAAGTCTTGAATATGACCTCACTACACTCAAATGGCCCCCACAGCGACCCAATCCGAAGGAGCACCTCTGTTGAAAACCGGAGATTTGCATCACGGATGTACAGCCAAAAAATCTGCAGCAACTGCATGATGTCATCACGTCAATGTGGACCGAACTCTCTAAGGAGTATTTCCAGCATTTTGTTGAAGCGATGCCGCTAAGAATTAAGGCAGTTCTACGGGCGTAAAGGTCCAAACCAGTGCGACATGGTGTACATGATGAAGTGGCTATGAGCGTATTGTGCTGACACCCAAGAAAAATCCTGATGCCACAAAAACAACAATTTGTGCATTCAAAGCAACAAAGCTTTGGGCTGCCCCACGGGCTTCCTCCCCTTACAAAGACATGACGTACTCGCGCTTCTACCCACTCATTAGAGCGTGCAGTGGCCAACGCGAGCTAAATGACTGGTTTGTAAGTGCACCCTCGACACATCTTTGGTAAACCTGAAATTAACAATTTAAGTCCAGCGCTCTTTTCTGTCTATTTTGCAGGTCCGAGTGCAGATCACTTCAGTGTCGTTTGAAACCCTTTGGCAACAACACGTATCCCAGTCTATGGTTGTGGGTTTGAAGCCTATGGATAAGCCCATTCCTCCTTTTACCCGATATTGGAGGTGCGCGATGGCAGAGCCTTGGTTCAAAACCCAAAATACAGAGCGGCTCCAAGCATGTTTTCGTAATGATGTCACTATTGACTCTTTTGCGCAGAGGAACATGGAATAATCATAATAATAACAGAAAATTGTGTTAAAGGTCCACATTGATGTGTTGAATTTTTTGCCTGGTTATTCAACCACGATCCACGTAACCATGTTAGTATCTGGACAAGTCACTGCCCAGATTATTTTCATTCATTTCAATGATGACGTACAGATATTTCATAACACGTTAACCTGATACACTCACAGCCCGAGGCCTTCTTCATGATATTTGGAGACGTTTCTTTAGTCACATGTGCATTTGAAGAGTCCAGGACAAAATACACAATCAAAACCACTATGGGTGACTCCATGTCAGATACGTGTCTTGGAGGGCTTTTTTTTTTTTATCCCCAGGGCAAATTTTTATTAGCATGAGCTCACCACATGATTACCACACTGAGTAAATACAGCAAGTGATGAATCATATTGTGTGTGCAGCATGTGTGTTCAATTTTATGTATTGCTGTTAACTTCACAGTAAAATCAATGGACTTTGGTTCAAGGTTAAATACTCCAGTATGGCAGAGGAGCTTATAAATGCAAATAAACTTGTGTGTGGTGGCTTTTCTTTAAAGGTGCAGTGTGTAGGATTCGAAAGAATGTTGTGGTTCATCCGACACGCTAATTTAACAACTTCTAAGATTTCTCACAGGTCTTGCAGACTTAACTTTTAAAGGTTCAATGTGTTGGAATTTAAACGCATCTGGTGGCACCTTACTTCACCCTTCCCTTGGTGTAGGCAATGGGCATCAACTTTGTCCATTCTGGGCTCCTGTTGTGGCCTCAATAATAAGAACCCACTTCTGATATGAACATAAAGGGCTCAAACCAAGGTAATAACAACAATATGCAGACCTGTGTCATTATTCACTCATGAAAACATCAGCAAACTTTTTTCAAAATATCAATTTCTGTCAATAAACAATGGGGATATTTTTCTTTCATACTTTTAAAGGTGCAGTGTGTAAGATTTCTGTCCATTTTTGTCACTTCTATCTATAGGTCTAGAATTATAAAACAATTATATACAGACATTTTTACAAATGTAAAATCACCCCAATGTATGACTTGGTTTTTACAATACCCCAAACTTAGCCCTTTTGTGTATATTTACACCAGGAGCGGGTCCAACCTATGGGGGGCGCCCTGTTTTTACAATAGCCCACAGTGGATGTACTAAACTTTTAGCTTTTTTTTTTTTTTTGCTTTAATGACAACTAAGGGCTACCATGGCTTCTCCTGCATGCTCGGTTGGGAAG